>NW_019059959.1:808585-837057 GCF_000696155.1 Zootermopsis nevadensis | reverse complement strand
CACTCCAGAGCCTGGAAGGACCACAGAGGCTGTTTCTATGTGAAGCATGGAGTACCACCCCTGCAAGCAATCAAATCCCAACCATATATCCCATAACCATTCATTTTACTGACTGACTTGGTTCAACCACATACAAGAAAAAAAGATAATCATGAATAGTAATTTGCAAAGGCTGTTACGTTTGGAGACATGCTGCAACCATTAATCAAAACACAGTAAATCTAACAGTCTTCTAAGTCTTACTCATGACTTAAATCACTCAATTTTAAGTGCAGTTGGCAGGGCACACTCATGTATAATTATGTCATGAGTCACATTAGTTTAATTCACTCAGCATGCAGATAAACTAGATGTTTCACCAGAAAAACAAATTCAGCTGATGAAAGCCTAGCATTTATAAAACAAATGATTTTCTTTAATCCTGACCTATATGAGTTATCTTCTGTACCAACTGAATCTTTTAGGCATACAATTATAGTCTCTTGCACAACACATCATACATAGTGGAGTGAGATAGGCACAATTTCTAAAAGTGCTTGGCAAACAGACTTGTGAGAGCTCCTCTGAATTTTTTCATGCATGTGCTGGATAACATGCAGCATGGAAGCCCTTTTTGTCACAAGACCCTCTGTCTCTTTCAGATGATCATTCCAATGCATCTCAGATCTGTAAATCAGTGCTGCTTGCTTTGGGTACACCTGGCTAAATTTCAAATGAAGAGAAATAAGATGCAGCATGCACCTCATACGTGACTTTGACCAAACAGGAAGAACATTTGGAGAGTTACTATACTAAATGCAAATGTGCACAGCTTAATGTCTGCTTTCATTTAGCATATATAGTATTTTATTTCATATGTCATTTAGAGCCAGACACCCTGCCTAAGGAATGTCACAGCAGTCAATTACATGCCATAAAATTTGATATCAAACTCGCATGTGGCAGAAGCAAAAAAATGAGAACCACTGCCCTCCTAGACAATCTGAAAGTACAAATTAATCCAAATCAACTCCCTCAGAATCCTCAAAAAAATCCAAACACCACACCTGCCAGGAAGCAGTTTAGCGATCTTGGCCCACTGGTTACCCCACTGACGGTGGGCTTCATAGATCACCCTGTCTTCATCTTCTGTCCAAGCTGTCTTCTTGATAGCAGGATTTAGATGGTTATGCCAACGTTCACGACACTGCTTCCCAATCCGTCCCTTCAGATGACGGGCAATGAGTGTCCATTTCTTTGGCCCATATCGTTTCACCAGTTCAACAACCTTTTCATCCTCCTATCATAAAATGAAAGCAAACACACAAACATACAAGATATATAGTTTTAAACAGAAAACTGTTACATACAAAACTCACAATGCTAACTGGTACCTATTTTTCTGAGCCACTTCTGCAGCCATACAGGGCAGCGGAAAATACTTTCTCATTCATGGAAAGTATATACTGCTCAGTAGGATTTGAGGTTTTCATGGCAGTGAGTCTGAAGATGGCTGTCTTCTGGGTTGTTGCACTGCGTAGTGTGGTAGAAATTTACTGACATTTCAGAGGTCCTTGCTGCCTCCACTTCTACCAGATTACAGAACACAACAACCCAGAAGACAGCCATCTTCTATATACTACTCAATTTCATGACATGGTACAGAGGAAAATGTACTACACAAATAAACTACTGCAACTCATTATTATAGTTATTTTTACTACCACCACCACCACTCACTTTTTAAACAGTAAGTCTTCAGGGACACACACTTTTAACCCATGAAAACAACATCCTAACCCCACACTATTCCGCAACCATGGTTTACACCCACACCCGTGGACTGAAAGAACCAGAGGAACTTCTTATGTGGAGCGTTACTCCTGCAAGGATCACATCACAATCAAGCACCCAATAACTAGTCATTTTATTGACTGAGCTATCATGGTTTCCCAAATGAGATGGGAAAATGATGATGAACAATATGTAGGAGAGAATATGAAAGGAGACTGGAATGGCTCATTTAAAGGTACTGCCCAGTATTTATCTGAAAAATCTGAGTGAAACACAAAAGAACCTCAGTCAGTACAATCCGGAGCCTGGACAAAATTTGTGCTAAAAACCGTCAGAGTACAAGTCAAGAAAGTTGCAGCTGCACCAAACTGCCCAGTTCTTCATCAATTTTGTGTAACTAGTCTTGAAGCAGTCAGCAACTTTGTCTCTACTAGTATCTTTTTTATGTTCAGCTGCTCTTAGAGAGAATGTCCTGCTTCATGTGATCTGCTACTGATTCAGATTGCACATCTGAAGACATCTTCAGAAAATCACACATTAATTTAAGTCATATTAAAAAAATTATGGGACTTCCATTTGTTATATTTTATTGTTAGTGTACTCATGCTCACTCTACATAAATGGCCACTTGGTGGTTGAATTAGCATGCAAACACACACGCGTGCACGAAGAATTCAATTGCTGGGTGTTCTTTATGCTTTTGCATAACAAAGATCATCTTATGTGCCTGTCCATGAAATTCGCGTTTCACATTGTTGCGCAGTGGCCTTGAATCACATTACCGCAACAATAAACCGATTCCATTCTACGATGACCTCGTAGCACTCACAATAACCTTGGGCACAATCGATATCATTGCTGTAATTTTTACTCCCTTAGTTGACCCGGGATTAGACATAAAGAACGCCCTTAGAATTTTAACGTACTCCTAAAACTACACATTTTCATCATCATCCTTTTTTTCGCAGCTATTGCTACTGCTTTCTGATTGTTGTCGCCAGTATTATTACAAACCCAATCTTCGTAGCGCATCGATCATCTGCAGGCAAAAGATGACACCCCACAAAGGGCCTCCTCACGCCAAGGTCAAATATGTAGGAACGCGGGAATGAGTCAGTCACGAGTCGTCTTCTTCCTCTTTTGGTAAACGAGTCACGCCTTCTTTTGAATCGCCAAACGGTGCAAATTAGCTTCAACTACTGTACTCGTAATTGTTTACGTTGATAACATGCTAAATAAGGCTCATACACGCTCAGAACATACCATAACGAAAATGATTCTGGCCTCCATCCGATTTCCAAGAATCGAAGGGCGCCTATTAACTCTGAACATGATCTCAGTTGTAAAATAACACAAGAGTGGAAACATGAAATACTCCACAATACGTTACGCACGAAAACAAGTGCACAATTTGAATTTATGTTAATTTACTGCAGGTACAAATCAACTCTAAAAGTTCGTGACGATGGTGAGTTATTTGAATAAAACTTGCATTGGATATTTTCCATCGTCTAGTAAAATAATAAAATAGACCACGACGTTTCGGAGATGGGGCTCTATCTCCGTCTTCAGGTACCTACTCTGTTAAGCCCAATAGATAGAGCTAATCCCTATCTCCGGACAAAGTAAAAAGTGAAAGTACTCGGAAACGTCGTTCTATTTTATTATGTTACTAGACTATGGAAAATATCCTAGGCTAGTTTTATTCATACAAATCAACTGTTGAAAAGTTGATTTCAATGCACATAAAAAAATTCCTTCATTTTATTCCGTTCAAAATTCACCGTACCCAAAAAATTTAACATAAAAATTGTACATCTTGAATGCAAACAATATTTTATGCCACGTTTCGCGCTGCATTCTGAGAATTCTAGTTCAACTTCAGGTTCATGTAAAGCAGGACCGGTAAGAACTGAAATTAAACATCTCAACAACTTTCGTGTGTACACCTAATATCGTCACACAAACGGGTTCCAATATGACGAGTACGCTGTATTTCTTTTTAACGTGGCACCATGTGAAGAGATTACTGCTGTGAACAACTCCAGCCCTGTAGGTAACGTGGTATGAGAATAGTGTGCACATTATCAACAGAGCGATTTGCACGTAGAGAAAAATTTATGATATGAATTCGGTGACGAACGTACTGAATAGATTGAGAAGCGCAAGTATCAGCGATTATAAGTTTAGAAAACACACAAGATGCTGTAGAAGAGGATTGTTAAGAGTTTAATGTATTTTCTGGTCTTTGGAGATACGCAAAATAAATGGACGTCAACACCTCCAAGTTAAACACAAAGTCAATGTAGCTTAAAAAGTTTAGATATGACAGACTGCTACTGCGGAGACTTCTGTGCTGTTGCTCTGTATGCGTACGCATCGAAACGTGGTAAACCTCCACAAGACCAATAGGATTTGAGGTTTTCACGGCGGTGAGTCCAAAGATGGCTGTCTTCTGGGTTGTAGCGCCGCTTAGTCTGGTAGATGTTCACCAACGTTTCAGAGGTCCTTGCTGCCTTTCTGGCGATCGACCTTGTGATGTAGGCAGCAAGAACCTCTGAAACGTTGGTGAACATCTACCAAATTACACCATATTTCTACAACATGCATCGAAAGTCTGATGACGCACCTCTTTGGTCCAAGGTCCTTTCACCAACTCCGGATTGACGACCTTCTGCCAGCGCTGCTGACACTGCATATCGGAGCGATCGGGGAAGTGCCGCGAGATGAGGTCCCACCTCTCGTTATACTCCTCCACCAACAGTTTTAACTGCCCATCCTGCAACAAAACATTTCGCTGCTACCAGGGTCCGTCACCTTTCTTTCACATGGCCCCAAAATATGACCGACCACACTAGCCCCTCATGATGTAAACAACCCGTGAGCCTCACGTATTTTATCTGTAGTTTAGTTAATGATGCTGTCACTATCTCAGACTATACAGCGACGAATTACAGGATTCATTGCAAAGAATTGCAAAGAATTGAAAAGAATATGGAAGGAAAACGGTCATGGTCTTTTTTAAGATTCTCACTCATTTGCCTGGAAAGCCTGAGAAAAGTTATAAGGAATCCTAAAGATGATAGCTGGTCTCTGGGCCGAGATCTGACCCCGAGACCTCCACAGTACGAAGCAGGAGTAAACACAATGAGCATGTGTCTTTTATCAGTCTGTAGCTGACATATGAAAATAAAGAAGTCAATGTGATGGAATACATTTCTTTAGCAGAATACTGTACTGCTTAAAATTACTAACACTGCCATTTTAATTATTATATTATTAATTCTGTCATTTGTAAATACTTAGATAAAACCGTTAATTTTCATATCAACAACGAATTACATATAAATGCGTACTTTCAGGCTTCAAAGCCAGGCGAGCACCCTGATAAATTTGCTGACCTCTTATTCACATTTAACTTGGAACAGAGAACCTGCGAAGACCATAGGGCCAGAACCTATTCACAGGGACAGACTCTCGAGAGTGAAGCTGGGTTATATCGCAGCAGGGGCACGATCACTCTTTCTTTGACACTCGCTACGAACTCTGCTGTAACTCAGAATCTTCTCTAGGTTCGAGCTCTGACAGCTGATAATTGTATGTACCGACCCAAGAAGCTCATCTACTCATCCAGATCCTGGACCAAGCCCTTGTCTTGACAATTTTCCTTGCATCTCGGCGTGTTGCAGCCAAAGTCATTCGGCGTGCAAGTAGCCCGAAAGATAATTTCACTAATGAAATATTAAGCTAGCAGTAAATAATATTTCATAGTAAACTCGATAGCATTAAGATGGATCTTAGAACGATGTCGTTGGAATGAGAGGTGAGTAGAACTACCTCAGGATCAAGTCCAATGGCGGGCTCAAGTATTAACAGCGCTGGACCTTCGGATTCTGCTACTACAGTACAGTTTATATTTCATTAACGAATGTCGGCCCAGAGACAGAATATCATACGAAACTATTTCGAGGTTTTACTCTTTTCCTCCAGGCTAGTTGTGAGCTATCATAAAACCGTCCACAGTCGCTTCTTTCTACAACCATTCCAAATCAACTGGCAATCATGGCACTCCTGGGAAGCACCTTATGGGAGATTTCTTAAGCTATAGACAGTTGATAGGACTCCTTGGACGAATGATCAGCCCTTCCCAAGGCCTCTCCGTACCTACACAGAACATGACCTGATTCTAAAATAAACCAAGAATTAATAAAACCGTGTTTGACCGGTTTTAATGACGCCGTTCTAACTGCAGGGTATATGACATCACAATATAGGAAAAATGAGAATGAGCAGTAAGCAGATAGGGGTTTGAAAATATGTGGTCATAGCATGTGTCATGACACTGCCCAGAATTTGCCTGAAGACCGTGGAAGAACACAAAAAAACTACAGTACAAAGTAGGTCGACTAAATATAAGTAAGGAGAGTCGCCGGTACACCAGCCTTCTTGCTATCAATATGTATAAACACTTGTTTAAAATCTGGTGGAAAAGAAGCCATTCAAATCTTCTCAAGAATTCTTCATCCATAACATTAACACGACTTGAAATGCACGCATAGCGTAACAATTCCGGCGTGCTACTGTCTCTAGAATTTTAATTCTTGAATTTTGATTGTTGATGCTCTCTGATAAAAACTGCAGAACACGCAGGGTAGATAAGCAAAGGACCTCCAGTACAAAACTTGATCAAAATCAGTCCAGTGGTTCTCAAGTTCTCACACAGCATACAAATTTAAACCAATTTCGAATTGTTGTAAATGATTATTCTGGAATGCTTCTTCAGTGGTGGGTTATACACGATGTTGCGTCGAATTAAAGAGGATGTGAAGTAAGTCCGAAATGACCTGCGTTTGTACGCAGGGGCTGAGCAAAAACACGAAACATTGCAAACAGCTCGTCACCGAATCAATATTCGAACCTGGGGCATTCGAAATACAAAGCAGCAGTGCCAACTAAAGAGACTATCGACGTCTATTTAACCACTTACACCCTGTGGTGACTATACGTATCACGTGCTTAATCATTCACAGACTACTCTCACATGATTCTCAGAAGAAGAAAAATTACTTCTTCAAACACCATTAACAAAGCAATCTGTAACTGTGACGCGGTTTTCTTAGAGGTAAGGACTGAATTTTTTTTAATATTATTTATATGAGTTTCGGCGTCTGAGGGTTAAATCAGGTGTTACTCTAGCATGATAAACATTTACACTATTTAGTGCAGACGCCCAATTCCAAATTTCACCTAAATGCGCTGAGCAGGTTCCGAAATTAAATATATGGACAAACTACCACCACGCTGCCTGTTCAACTGGCAGGCCGGACGACTACGCCTAACCCATCACGTTCCAAAGCTCCACATTACAGTCACATACTAATTTTCTGCCGTGCTGATCAGGATTACGATGCAATTCGGGAAATGATCCCATCATTCTTAAAGGGCTGTGTGACCGAGCCGGTTTGCCCACTTGCGCCCGCCACATCTTGCACGAGTGCAATCCCCCCCATTGTACTCCACATACCCGAACACACGGTTCTCACGCGAGGGAAGGTCCGACACAACACCAAAACCAAACAGGACCACAGCTGATGTCTCGGTCATAAGGACCGGTTTCGTGGACCTCGTACGAAACTTTCTTCTATAAAATCTTAACTTCTCCTCTGACTGAAACACAATCGTTCCCTGCCATTTTACCTCTTATAGGCATTCTATTGTTCCTGCCATCAATAAGACCAACATGGCATTCAAGCGAACTTGTCAGACAGAAGGGACACAAAGCCACTTAATGCGAGATCCTGATTTTTTTATAACAGGTCTTATAAAATATGCAACTTTTGCTGAAGTACTGTTTAGCACAATATAAAGCAGCAAATGGAGGCCGAACGTAATCTAGCGTTAATAGTTTTCGGTGTGATAGCGAAATCTAATTATGTGCTGCAACTACGACCATTGCAATATGGGCTACGAGTGTAACAACAGCATATGTGACGTTCTAAACCGGGAACTGACTACGAAATGTTGAAAAGTATGGGAACTTGCACTGCACAGTCTTTTGAACAGAAAAGGAGTAATAAGTTCACAGACAATAATTTGGGTTATATGGGAAAAAATATCAGTGTTCTTTTATTGTATGTTTCAAAACCTTGTTCAAGAGCACTCATACACGAAACGAAAAGATTAAATAAATAATAGACGCTGCATATATCAGGAATCTATCTACCCCCCTCGTTCCTCGCAACCAGAGCTCAGAACTACAAGCCAATTCAAGACACTGACCCCAAATTCATACATCTATGCTTCCTACAAATATAGTTATACTCACCACCAGTCTGTGGCAGTAATGCTCTCAGTATGTGAAAAATTGGGGCAAGGAAACCAAGAGTCACCGAAATGTTCTCACTTAAATGTTCATAAGCCACTCCTCTGCACATCACAGAACAGTCGCCATGTCTTAATACACATTTTTTTTCAGTTACTTTTGATTTTTAAAAAATACGTTTTGAGGTCAAAAGAATGCCAGGAAAGGGAATCTCTGATCTAAATCAATTAAAAATAAATTAGAGACATTAAACATTATCAACATCCCTAACCTAATTGTGACACGAACTTCCTGCACGCCGGTCCTGATTACTAACGAAATGCCGACGGGCACACAAACTATCCAAATGGAAAAACACAACACGAAACCCCTGTTTTGATTCCGATAGTCGACATGCACAGTAACTTACGACAATCCGGTCCTAATTCCCACTGCATTCCTAGCCGAATGGGACGGCAGAATATCACACACCGGCCCGGTTCCTGCTGCAATGACAATGGGAGACGACAGCAATACAGAACACAAACTGTAATCTTCGCAATGGAGCGTTTACTTACTTCATTTTTACTCCAGCGGCCCTTGTTGATGGACTTGCGGCCTCCACTCCGAACTGTAGGCGGCATCTCATCGGCAGCGGATTCATCAGACACGTCCTCCTCGCTCGAGCCGCTGTCATAGCCGGAGCGGGACCTCAAACACATACAGATCAATCTGTAGCACAGACTCTCAACCTGTTAAAGAATACACTACTCTTGTTACTAGGTAACTGACTACGGGCTGGATGAATGGGATTTGACTCCCGGCAGAGGCCAAGATATTTATCTTTGCCATCACGTCCAAACCGGCTCGAGACTCACCAGGTCCAGGGTTACTTACCCGGGAATAAAGTGGCAATAGATGGATGGGCCGAGTGGTCAGCTTCACGCATTTTTATATCCTATTTTTCTAAAATGAACTTCAATACTGTCCTCCAATTTATGCCCGGAACTACATTCTTACATCTTCCCTTCAGATTTTCCGACCAACATATGCCGCATATTTCTATTCACCTTATGCGTGCTACATGCCAACAAACTATATGAACTACTTATAATCATGGCATCGAGACACTAATGATATTGCAATAAAATGCATTTCTAAAAATACTATCGCTATCTGAAAAGTTTAGTTTATCTAGGCGTGACCCATAATGTTGTTGACAAAGAGTTATGTAACTCGCTTGTTAACAGGCATTCCAGGATGTGGTAAACATAAATTATGTTAACCAAGATATTTATGACACAGATAATAGTAGTTACAAAGTTCGCCTGGCATTTCCAAAAAGGATTGCAAACATGTGATTAATCTCAACAAACAATTTCTAGTCACCAGGCTGTGGTCTCCCTGTATGTACACAGCCCCTGCACTCCCAGCAAACAACCACCGTCGGCCACTATAATACATTTCCGCTGTTTAAACAAATGAACGGATTCACTGCTAGGTTACTAGTTAACCAGAGTGAAGGGTCTTCCGCGACTGTTCAAATACATCAAACAATTCAAATTTAAGCCAATTAAGACTGTTCAACAAAACATTCTTTTGGGTTGTGACGTTTCCTGAAAACCAGATATAATGGTTATGTAGTCATGACTCAGTTACCAAGCCTCGTAAATGTATGTTACAATAAATATTTAAGGATGTGAGAACACTAACTTACTCGTTAGTCGAGTCTGTACATGCCTGGGACAAAACACGTTAATGGAATGATCTGGAGTACACATTTTCCAAATATGTAGCTGCGACTTCGCATAACTACCAAATTATTTCAGATGACAATGACAGCAGATGCAAATCTATTTTCCCACCCACACGGTAGCTGTGGGAAGTCAACTTCTGTAGATAGCGAATAGTGTACTTAAAAACTGGAGACAGAGAGAAATTAATGACGGAACAATTGAACGCTAACACCGTCGCAAAGGTATTCAAACTGCAGTAATTAATTTACTGTATTTTGTTAAACATCGAAAAATGTTTCAAAAAAGTTACAGGCCAGATGTAGATATTTTATTTTCTGTATTTAGTCTCTATACAATGAGTATTTTATCAAGTCTGTAAGTTCTACATAAGTTCATGACAGAGACATAGTTCCATTTAACAAGATATGAACCAAAATTTAATTACCATGACATTTTTGTGTATACACCCCCCCTCCCAATTATATTTCATCTTTATCTGTTTAGTAGTTTCAGAGTTACGCTGGAGGACAGAGAGAGACGGACACATTTTCATTCGTATTTCGTAATCGGGAAGTCCCAGATACACATCTCGGCCTGAAGACAGGCTACTCGGATGGTTTTCGTGGTTTTCCTCAGTCCAAGGCAGATACCGGGATCGTCACATGTAAATTTCAAGTAATTCGCCAGTTACCATCCTCGCATCAAACCAGTACCAAGAGCTCGCGATATTCAGTGAGTGGCATCTGAGCTTCACGAAAACATATTAATCAGTGCTATTGCCACTGGTCGCTGAATCAGGGAGCGAACGACGTACGTAAAGACATGCAGATCACAGAAAAAAAAATGGCCACAACACATTTATATTATTATCAATAAAAGTAAAGCTGCCCCACTTCACGCCGTGTAGGCGCTTGAGGGGGGGTAGAGGTGTAGGTCCTACTCATTCTTGACTCGGCACTAGATGGGGGTGAGTGGTCAGCATCACGCCCCGGTTGTGCTTTACTTCCGGGAAAGGACCCCGGTACCCATTAGATAGGAGGCTGGGTGGGCTCCAGAACCGGTCTGGGCGCAGAGGCTAGAGGAAAAATCATCTGCCTCCGTCGGGGATCGAACCCCGATCGCCCAGTCCGTAGCAGTTACTATACTGGCTGAGCTACGCCGGCACTTTAAATCAGAGACTTAAACACCAAGTTAAGACTACTCAGATGTTATATTCTCTCCGTGCTTTTATGCGGCGCTGAATCGTGGACGTTGACCGAAGCTGCTTCAAAAAAGTTGGAGGCCTTCGAAATGTGGTTGTACCGACGTATTCTCAGAATTTCCTAGACTGACCGTGTAACCAGCAAAAACGTTCTCGAGAAACTCCGCAAGGACGTCGAGGTTAAGACCATAAAAAGAGAAAGTTGGAATATTTCGGTCATATCATGAGAAATAGTGATAGATACGGGTTGCTTCAGCTGATAATGCAGGGAAATTATTCGGAAAGAGGGGACCTGGCAGGCCAAGAATCTCCTGGCTTCAGAACCTAAAAACTTTGTTCTCGATGTCCACTGGAGGGCTGTTTCAAGCAGCAGCCAGTAAAGCTCAAATTCCTATGCTGATCGCCAACATCCGGAACGGATAGGTACTTTAAGAAGAAGATGCTTCAATCACTGACACGAATATTTTTATAATATAAGTGTTAACAATTAACTAAAAGACCAAAACTTTTTTAAAATTCTAGACAAAGGCAAGACACATCTGCTTCGTAATAAGAAATGTAACCATGTGGGCCTGAAAATAATCCAAAGTGACTGAAAAATGTTGCCCAGAACTGAATTCTACATTCTTAATTATATAAACGTATTGTGACGGAATCTTCGTTCGTTTATAGACGTTCACTAACTTTAATGACTTATATCCTGTCTTCACCTCACCGTCTCCGACTTCACTTCCTATTCATTCCTATCTGGCGACTGTGCCAACACCAGGATCAAAGAAGAGGAAACCCGACATGGCATACGTCACCGCTGAATGAATCTGAGCTGTGCCACTTCCCACGCATAGATTGGGGCACCGGAACACGACCATCGAAACGCAGATCCTGGCATTGTGCACGACACAGGAAAATCCCACAAAACCCTCTTCGCGCCCTCCATCAAAATCACAGCCCTCTTCAAGAAAAGAACGAACCGTGACTCATTTTATACGAATGCACTAATGAATGGCTCAGAGAGACTCTGGTAGCAGATCCCAAAATTCCGAACACCATTAATACCACGGCCCGCCACTGGACACGACCCTGTGTCAATTTTATTCCACCTAACAAGCTACTCCAAGATTCATGGCAATGTTCGCCCTCCATCTGCTCTAAGTCTTCCAAATGTCGCTTTCTAGGTCTTCACACCAAAACAATTAATGTTAAAAATCGTATGTAACAGGGCTCCCGCTAATCACTGGTAAAAGTACAGAGCGCAGTCTGAAACATATTTTCTTAAGATGCATCAATACTTCTCAAAACGTTTTTGCCCTAAAAAGAAAAATATATTGACGGAACCCCAAATCAAACCAGAAAACAGCCGATATAAAACAACTTACAGTGTGGGGCTTGGATGGCAGAAAAGGATATTGCAGAGGAAATTACAAGCAATCTGATACTTCTTTCTGAACAGAATTCACCCTACAGATTCAAGCATATGAAGGAAATAGGCATCGTATAAGTTATCCCCACAATTACTTGTCATGTTCCTGAAAATGTTCTTGCTATCGAGCTGCGCTGACCAGTGTCCACCTCTGATCGATCAATGGCACACTTTTCGTACACAATAATCATGAGACGATCTGTCCCTTAACTTTCAATACATCTTGAGCGACATACGCCCTACATTATATTCTTGAGCCAGGCTGCATTAAGTTGAAGATAATCCAATCGGAAAGATAGCTGAATCACCATATGTGAATGTCCTGTCGGCGTCATACATCACAATTCACCTTAACGCGAGTTAACATCCGCTAAGAATTTCCGGAGGAAACACGGAACGGAAAGCACACTAAATACTAGTCCCCAATGCCTGTTCACTTCAGTATGCAAGTAGTGTACTCCAGGAGAGAAGACTGTTCAGTAAACCATTACTTGTGAAAATCATAATTTTTTAATAAGTGGGGCAAGGGAGTCCTACACGTCTGCGCGTTCTGTGATTTGGCATCCACCTTTACCTCTTCTGGTGTGGTAGACACCACCGCCACAACACAACAAAATATAAATAAATGTGACGACTTGAGAGTGTTTCGAAATTTAAGGATACCTGAGTACAACATTAAAAAACAGAATGAGGTTCGGTAATATAATCACTGGTAAAGATATTTTGAAAATGCTTCTCATTCAATTAAAAACTTCATCCCGTCTACTTTCTAAAATTCTGAATACTCAGATATGGAAAACAAATTTGCCACTTGTGTGAGTATGAAATGCAGTGTTTTACTGAGAGAAAAAAATATTAATAAGTTTTGTAAAACAAAATGCCCAGGAAAACACAGAGAATCAGGTAACGTTATGTCAAACTTCAAGACGAAATTCCCAGTCAGAAACGTCATGTGAACATAGGTCCGATTCTCAACGATTTAGGAGCTACTGATAAAAAAATTCAAGTTGATATGACCAAACAAAAAAACGATACAGTTGAACTTCCAGCATCACAGTACACCCCCTCCCCAAATTTCAGCTGGCACGCAATTCCTGAATGAACAGTCCCCAGACCAACAGATTGATCTTGATGAGCGACAGAATTGGCCAACATATTCACCGGACCTCATTGTGCTAGATTTCCAAGTATGGGGTTACATGAAACACGGAGTATTAATTCAAAGTAAAAAAAGAAAGGAATTATTTCTTTAAACTTTCGATGCTGAAAGATATGAACGGCCTTGATGTTTCTCTTAAGCTTCAAAGCACCCTGAATGTCAAACACCCGCAGCTCCGTAACCGTATGAAGGATGTCTTGTATCTGCTGATGAACCGAAGCGCAAATTCTTGTCGGCCAGCTATAAGTACGTTAATGCTCTATAATACCGGGTCTACAATTTATGCTGTAACGGCCTTGCTTGCATTGCGTGCTCGGCCGAGTGCACTGTTGGTGTGGGATAGAGATAGCGTGTTATTCCCGTGAGTCACAGGTGAATCAGTTTCATTGCGTCTCTCGTTGCGGATTGACGTTGATAATATGGTGTATAGTTTTAAGCAACGTGTGTTCTTAGTCGAAACATATGTCAAATATTCATCCTACAGAAGATTCCGCCGTAAATTTCGCAGACTTTTCCTGGTGTAAGTGTTCCTAGCAGGTCCATGACAGAGAGATTAGTAAAAAAAATTGTAGTACGGGATCAGTTTTGGATAAAAAGAAGTACAGGAAACGGAGTGTATTGACGGAAGAGAAATTGGATGAAATTGGAGCTTTCTTAGGAAATCTTTGGCACGTTTAGATGCACAATCTGGCGTGTCATTGGGATCTGCTCACACAGCAACGAGACTTCTGAAATTGCGACCATATAAGACCACTGTTGTTCAGAGACTCACAAATCCTGACACTGGTGCTAGGATTCGTTTCTGCAATTGGTTGTTGGGATCCGTGCATGATGGGATTGTTAATCCAGAGCTATTGTTTTTTAGTGATGAAGCATGGCTGCACTTAAGTGGATATATCAACACTCAAAACAACCGCTACTACAGTTCCGAAAATCCACATCACTTGCATGAACGTCCTCTTCATGACATTAAGGTTGGAATAACATGTATTAGTGACGAGAAATATTCGTAGTTCCCTGTTACTAGCGGCACTGAAACTAATTCGCCTGTGACTCACGGGAAGAACGCGCTATCTCTCTCTCCCACACCAACAGTGCACCCGGCCGAGCACAATGCAAGCATGACCGCTGCAGCATAAATTGAAGACCCGGTACATCACGTTTGGACCCTGAACTGTCGCATCCGAACTGGGGACCACTTATTGAGAATCTCTTGGAAGATTATTTCAATAAGGATCTTGGGCAATGTGTGTCAACGTTGCCCTCCATTGGGAGACCCTTATGGCTATTACTGCAAAGACTACTGCATAACCAGACCATCGCTAAAAGCATTGCGTCTGTTGGTGTATGTCTGTTCACGCCTGAGTGTAATGGTATTGTAAGTGCGGAGACAGTGGATCTTTGAAGCAACAGAACGAAACCGGGAACTCTTTAGTAATTAATTCATGGGAGGTCCATTTGCCGAGGCCTTTACATGCACTTCGAAAACTAGTATCGATGGGACAACGCTTTCACAACCTATCGGAGGCAGTCACGCTGTCGCCGGTCTTCACGATTTGGTTTTGGCAGTCAATGATCCAGGCGTCTTAGCACAACTACTATTGCTGTATCACCATCTTCATTTTAATAGTAAGTAATAAAGGAGTAGATTGAAGATTGTTCTTGGGCTTTCACTCTTAAACGCTGCCCTACTCAATAGCTCCAAGGCCACCAGATAAGATTGCATCAGCTCGGCAGATCTACAGTTCAGAATTCTGACGCGGGGAGTCAAGGGCTCATCGATTTCCTGCCAGGGATACGACAGAGCAACGCTTTAGAACGCAATTAGAGCAATTACAAAGAATTTGATGACTTTGCTAATGTGACTGATAGGAACCAGCCCTCAGTATTCCCTTACGTCGACACAATGAGAGAAATAAGATAGTCCGTACTTATCAGATTGCCTCTTGGTGACAGTACACTGATGACATACCAAGAGGGTAGGTCCCACCATGGTTGAGAGGACGAGCTAGTACCAAGTCCCACGCCGCAGCCAAATTGGATGCACAGATAAACCACACTCCGGTATCCAGTAAAGCGAGAGTAGAAAATATACAATTCACAAAAACATTCTATGCCAATTTACATTCCTATATGGTATTAATGCTCGTATAATGCAGATACAAATCAGTTCCTTCGCTTCTATTTCTTACCCAGAACTCTCATTGGAGAATTAACCGCTAAATATTCTCAATGCAAAATATTACTCGAGTATATCTATCATTTGAGACTTTCACGGCGGCTGAATGCCATCAAATACTCTCGGGCGTTCAGCAGTCTCAATAGAGTTAAAACCCAACATTGTGACAATGGCCCTGATGATGGAGACAGTCTCCAAAACGTTAGTGTCAACTCAACATTGCGAAGGCCGATCGATCGCCCGAGAGTATTTTATAAAACATGCAAGTCTGCAACTGAAAACTTACAAATCAAATACAAGAATTCATGACACAGATTCACAAAGCCTCTTAGCCGCGAACGAATGTCGGGCCATCATCACCAAACATTTTCTAACTAAATTCTGTCGTAAAAATAAAGCATTCTCTTCATATCGTCCCAGACATATCAATGCAGAAAACTGATCTCGCTTGAAGAAAAAAATGGACACGCCTATTCCAAATAATGTGTCGCGCTTTCACATAATGTGGAACAGAAGAGAAAAGCGATTAAATATTTTCGTCGCAAGACTGCCGTCTTCTGAGTTGTTGAGCCGTGTAGTCTGGTGGAAGTTACATCCATCATCAGGGCGATGATGGAAGCAACAAGGGCCTCTGAAACGTCAGTTAATTTCTACCAGACTAAATAGCGCAACAACACAGAAGACAGCCATTTTCATGCTATAATCTATTGAAGATATCTGTGTGCGAAATACTTAAGAAAGTATCTGCACTTAAGATAAAGAAAAATGAGGATGGCGGCATATTTCATGAGGAGCTTCATAATCTCTACGCTTCGCCAGACATGAAGAGCGTAAACAAACCAAAGAGGACAAGATGGATGGAACATACACAGCACGCACAAGTGAGATAATAATCTTTTATGGAAAACCGAATGGCACAGACTACACGGAAGACAACGGCGTAAACTGGAGCACAATATTATAAAGAAACAGGGAGCGAGAATTTCATTCAGTTGGCTCGGAATAGGGTCCATCGTCGAATACGGCAATGGGCCTCCGATTTAAATAAAAAGCGTGGAAATACTTTATCAGCAGAGGACTCTGGTGCTCAAATCCATCTTTATAAAAAAAAATGGCCGTTATGCAAAAACGTTAATACATGACACAAAACTGATGCATTAACATACATAATTTGAACTTCACACAAAGCTAGAATATAATATATATTTAAGAAAATCAAAAGAAACACAGTCTCTGATTATGCTGTGTGGTATTTGTAACGTGGTTCACTTGTATGTGCAATTAATGAATATCAAGGCCAATGAGGCACTCAAGATTTCAAAAAGTCGTTCCGAAAATGACCAATCTTCCTGAAATGAGTCCGATAAATCCATGGTTTATCTGTACGTGCAGTAAAACTACGATCTCCAGCCATTTCCTGAACTGAGACAGCATATGGTAAGAACAATGGCCTTGGTTTAAATACATTGAATAAATGGGCCTGGCTTTTATTGTCGAGTTCCTTTGGTAGCCAAATTAGGCCCACATGGCTCATATAAATGAAATAACGATTACCTCCAACTGTCTGAACTTGGGATATAAAGACGAGGGAAGAGACCACCACCAAGAAAAGCCCAACCTAACACGACAACGTCATGGCGTATGTCCGTCGGCGCGTGCTGTCAAATGCGGGCCGGAAAACCAAGTCATCCTTGGATAAGCAAAGAACCCACTCAAGCTTATCACAAAACCCGCAACCGTTGAAGCCAGCACGTGGGAGATCCGACTTCGGTGAAGGAGTGTCCTAAAACACTATAAACCTCATGGCACTAATTGCTCTGCATTATGAAAAAAACACGGGGTGAGTATGGTGTCTTCGGGGAGTGCCGCGAAGTGGAACGGCCCGTGCCGGTTCGCGAGTCCGAACCGGACGGAGTCAAGATGTCGAGGATCTAAGACAATGATCACTACAGCGTGACATGGGATGGCCAGATGGAAAAGGTAACATTTGCTTCCCTGCCATATCCCTACCAGAAACTTGCGTTCAAGTAGGGGGGCTTTATCAGCTTCGGCAGATGTCCCCGTCACATGGCACGAGCCAAAATTACAGCGCCACATCTAAAAGAAGTGTGAAGGTCCACGACGTTCGAACTAAAGAGTTCC
Source organism: Zootermopsis nevadensis (assembly GCF_000696155.1). The sequence goes on along the minus strand of NW_019059959.1, from coordinate 819,146 downwards.
CAAATAAGCTCAGTGTCAGCCATTGGTCTTCATGTTGATAAACGTGAACTGTACGAAACGTCAAGCATTTGGTTTACCCAGAAAACAAGTTAATTAAAATGTGTATGAACAGACCTAGAGTACAAATTTTCTGGTATACATGCTGAATGATATGAAACACGAGTGCCTTATGGTAACCGCCTTCCAATAGCAGAATCAATTCACTAAACATCTACTTTTATTCACACCATAAACTTTTACCTCTCATTCAGAGAGAAGAACGCATAAGGTGGTTTGATAACGAAGCGCTGAGGAAGGCATTTGGATGAAAGGGAAAACTAAGTAAGGAAAGGGGATGACAAGAATTAGATAATAAGGATATTTTTTCCAATGCGGGCAGAACATTAGCACGCATTAGAAAGATAAGCTACTGTACTTGCTAGCCAACAGCAGTGATACGTGTTACAAATTCTTCTGGTCAAGAAGCTGATCAACAGTAAGCATTATACACTGCATTCATCAGTGTTCCCCGAAGTGTTCCGCAGAACACTAATGTCCCGCGAGAACAGAAGACGTGTGCCGGGCAATTCACACACTACATATTTTACTCAAAATTTACAATGTCTTAAATTTCTGGATAAACGTGTCAAAAACGTATGCAAATATTGGACACAACATTACACTGGAAACCTTTCGAATATCTGTGGCTTTTCTTTTTTATCTATATGAAACTAAAAAGGTGCCCTAAATGTTTACACAAAGAGACAAGATCCTACGTCAAAAGGAGCAGCACCCAACATCCAAGGAAGTAATATGAGCAAGAATGTGAATTTATCTGGAATCGGCGATAGTGTATCTAACATACAAGAGTTTATCAATGAATCTTCAAAGACTTCATTCACAACAAGACTCAAGGTTTTTTATCATGCATGTCTGCAAGTGAAAATTCCAAAGACAGGGTTTGGAAGAGGCGAACTACGATTCTATACGTCGTTAAGAGAAAACAAGCAAAGTATTAGATAGTATTAAAAATATAATAAAATTAGCCGTCAAACACAATATAATATAATTAAAAGATTAAAATATCATTTTACGTTCCCTATCGAGTACTCGATTTACATGTGGAACATACACGACATGTTTCGGCTATATATAGCCATCATCTGGTGTTATGTATATAAACTTTTCACTGAATTACTGATATTTTACTGATTTTTAATGTTTTTTAGTTTTCAGTTTTCTTATGATGTTCTTGTCCTTTATATTGTTTCTTCATTCGTTGTAGTATCACAGGTCACTAATATGTTATAATATCTTATAAAAGTATTAGATATGTATTTGAAATTATTCGATTCAAATCTCGACTTATTAATGCCTATTGTTTTCAGAGTGAATAAAGAATAAAGAACCTCCAAATAGATCATGACTGTTCCATCCACATTTTGACGTACAATTCAATGACCTTCACAAATCGTCCCAGCTAAAGGAAGCGTGTGAGGGGGAAAAACTCCAGAATCAATGCATCAGTATATAATATATATAGCAGGTTAGTTCAACGCTAGCACGTCAATTACATTATTGTATTAGGAAGGTAAGTATACGGTACGAATCTCAGCCGGACCATAGGTATCCTGGCAATCTTCGTAGGTTTCCAAAGTTGTTCCTGGCGAATGACGTAACAGCGTTTTGCAGCAGGCTGTGTCTGCTTACCCACCGACCATTTACAGTTCACAGGGCATGACCACGATAGTCTTGACTCAGCAAGGCACTGAAACTTGCCACGTAATTTATAACAAATTGTAGAACTGGGTCAAGAATTTATATTCCCTAAAAATTAAAAGAATTTATCATTACGCAGGAGAGTAACTTCGATGCGTAATATGTAATACCTGTTCTGACATATTCCTAAGCATTCTCTAAGTATGCTACAACATTTAAGTATACATTTAAAATATCCGCACACGTCATATTTTCACACTCCACAAAGGGTGGGTGTTCATGGACCTGCAGTAGTTTTTTTCGTTCTATCTCAATGGACTTGTAATTTAAATAAAAGTGTAATATTAAGAAAAGTGAGATATACAAATAAAATAATCAAAACAGAAACAATTTTTTAAAACTCTGTGTAATCCAAACTGAAGCAATGGTGTTCATACTTCGCGTCAGAAAGCCTCCGAAAGATTCTATATACTTAAAACCAGGCGAATACAGACATATGCCGGCTAGCCAAAGATTCCCACTGGGCCCCCAAACCTGCAGTTGTACGTTCCGCTCCGACAGAGCACCCATGTGACACATCGCAGCTGCCGCACCCCACCCCCACAACGCACGTGCCCCCTAATACCCACCCTCATCATAAAAGAGGGTGCTTACAACAGCGTTCTTCTATTCTCATCCAAAGTAATCAGACCCGTACATAACAGATCGTGACGCGGGTGTTATCAGAAGATTCAAAATCTGTAGATCACAAACTAAACGCTTAAAGGCGGATTCCACCAATGAATCTTTCTAAAATTAAATATGCAAACACTTCAGAAACATATGAGCAAGCCTGAATCTAAAACAGAAGGATCAAAATATGCTACAAAACTACAATGTTCCCCGTTTTGCATGGTAATGAAACTAGTGCCTTATTCTGAGGGAAGAAAATTACCATATCTTCATACTCGTCACCACGAGAACCTGAAATCCCGGACTGAGAGTTTTTCGGATCAAAGTGTCGGGAAACGATGATCACAAAGAAGACGTGAGAGGATGGCATTAAAATGGGCTTATGAGGGTTTGAATTGAATTCAACTGACTTAGGGCAGGGTCCAGTGGCGAACTCTTCTGAACACGATACAAAACACCCAAGTTTCATAAAATGTTTCAATTTTCATCATCATTCTGAGAGACCAGCTTCTTATCCACGGGATTAACTATCCTAAAATGCAACTAAAGTTAAATTACAGACAGAAGAAAGTACAGATGGGTGGATAATATTAAAATAAGCTTCACATAAATGTGGATTTGAATGCCTGGATTCGATTTAAATTATTCAACATTTCAATACAATTATGAGCTTTCATGAACACGGCAAGAAACCTTTTGAATCCATAAAAGACGGTAGCCCAAAATTATTTACAAACTTCGAAACTGCCAGCTTCTCAAGCTCTCTGCGCCATGGCGTTCAGGTTCCCTTACAAATAACTATCAACTCAGAATAGGCCCAGTGTATATGGGAGGATAATATTAATACGGAACTTAGATAATAAAGATGCGAATTGACTAATGATGTGATCCAATGACGGGCGTTAATTAAAACAGCGATGAACCTTTGGGTTCCATAAAAGCGAAACACTCTGAACAGACTGAACTGTCCTTAGTTAAATTTAAATAACGTTTCAAGGAGTTACCTACCTTCAGGGTGCAATTTATTGAAGAAACTTCAGAAAATTGTTACGTCGAGTGATCAAGAACGTAGCTGTTCGTCTTTCGGAAGTTGCACAACAGAACGGCGATCATACTGAGCATGTAATCCATAAAGGATAAACCCTCATGGACTGTTCTTTGTGTTTACACACACCATTAAATGAATATTAAACCTTTTATTTAATCTTTCAATCTGTCACTTCATGCTGCACTCCGTACTATTTTACTTATGGTTTGGTTACAGCCGCTATCAGCAACTTGGTATATATAGCGTCGAACGATATATTGATTAATATATAATGTACTGGTAAGGTAAAAAAGGAAGCGACTGTGACCTGATTAAGCAATTGCCTGGACTTAATTAGTTTGACTAACGAAACATGCATACCAACTAAAAATGTGTTCACTTTTTGATGAGTATAAAGAAATCCATGAAATATTAAATAGCCATAGAAAGTTTCAAGAGATATGACCCCAAGTCTTCCAGTTCTCTTAATTCGCACGCATGGAATCTGCATGTCGGGACAATGAAACCAGGCTCTGCCACACACACAAAGGCTGTCATGTCTTCGCCAGCTGCTGCCAGCACACGCGCGCACACACACACCTGCACTGCCCTCACCAAGACGTCAAAAAATTGTCAGACGAGTTCGTTACTACAGACTTAACCTTGGGAACGCAATGGATATACTTTTGTACCATTCACCCAATTTCTTACAAACAGCAGCCAATGAAATCAAGTAGAATGTGTAACAAGGATGCCGTGATAAATAATACAAAGAAAATTTGAATCGGTAAAACCTCAGGGAAAGAAACCACGTGGAAGACCTAGGTGTAGACTGGAAAACATACATGTGCACATAGCATAACAATTCTGCCGTGTTCCCTCTCTTGCTGCCCTTAGATTTTCAATTCGTGCATGCTGTCTTGCAGTATTGTAGTTAGCAGCGTAGTGAAAGAACGCTTTATCCTCCAAAACATGAACTTTGACCTCTGCAAATTGCGTCAGTGACATCTGAATTACCCGAGGCAAAGACGTTTGAGTGAACGGTATGTCTAGCTAGAAGTCTGCATGGGCCGAAATTTTATAATTTCACCCGGCCAGGCCCTAGAAGTATTCTGACCCAAGCCCGAAATTTACCTCCAAATATGTTATTTGTGCCCCACCCTAATACAAGAACGCCTACTATTACGTTACAGTTGTCGCAAAAATTACTGCTGACTTGATAGTCGTGGCCTACCTAAAATATTTGTATAGTGAAATGTAAGACGTCACAATGAGTAAGTGGCTGTAAGTGTTAGTTTTACTGCATTAAATTTTCTTTCAGTTGGTCTTCTAATCATACCTATCAATAGGATACATGGCTCAAAAACTCTACGTAATAAATTAAAGGCATGAGCACCTCTAATTCAAGCAATGGACTCTCAAACTAGCTTCTCTCTCTCTCTTTCTGTCGCAGTTTAATGTTGCAGCTTCTGAAAGCTGAGGATTCTCACGCGGGACTCGATTGGACCGGCTGCTTCCCACGATACGTACACCGTCCCATTCACAAAACGCGGTGAGGAGAGGATATGGGGATGAACCACCCTCCAAGGGTACAGAGACTTTCTACCTCAGCCCATCTCCTGCCTACAGGCTTTCTTTACCTTACATGTTACAGGACTGGACGAGATTTCTCAATTTCGATCCTATGCTGATCACTTCTTCCGGTAATGCCTTGCTTCTCATCACATTCTCAACAATACAAGTGGAAGGCTTCAAAATATGTTCATTTCTACGTTCCGTTTTCCATTGGTCTAACTGTCCATTTTACTACGGATCCAATTCTAATCACAATGCACAACCACAAATTACTTTCCATTTTATTTATTTAAATATTCACCACATCGCAAAAATCTTGCGAATAAAATTTGTAGATCGCGACGAGATCTACGTATATTTTGTCATCGGCCACTTTAAGAGCTTTTTTTAATGAACATGTTCGATATGTCTTCATGTGAAGTAAGCCATCCTTTCTGCACAAACGCTTTCTTAATTAATTATCCAGTTAAATATAAATACCACTTCACAGGTGCTGGTACAGATCCACATACTGACATGAAGTAGTATTACAAGACATTCTTTTCAGTCTTGGGCGTATTTATTTTCTTTGGTTCAAATCCAGGTTTGAATTCTTTTAACTCTGAAAAGGCACATCAGAGATAAATAAATCCAAAACTACAGAATAAAAGGCAGGAAAAATCCAGAATTTCCGCACATAAGATCGGCATGTCGGTGGTCTAGTTAGCGTACTAGTGTAGTACCCGAGTTCGAACCCAGAGGTCGCATTATTCACATTACAAAAAAACATGTGACAACATAATGACAACCTATTCCATTAAGACAGCATACAGCTAACTCCCTAATCAAGTAGGTATGTTAAATATGCCTCAGACAGCGGAAAACAGTCCAACACAATATTCGCATAATGAATCAACATAATCACAAACCTTCAACGAATCACAACGCCTATAGTAAACAGCATTCCCTCGACAATAGCCGTTTTCATCGTTTCTCAGTTTTACCAATCGCAGTATTTGGTTTTACGTATCCGCTGTTTTTAAAATATGCACGCAATAAAGCAATCTGTAACTTCTACACCAAGAAATCAATAGCTGGGGTAAAATCTGGAAGGAGGCGGTTAATGATGAGGTTCAGGTATCGTTGATGTGAGAGGTAGTGAGTGACCATTAGCCCAGTGATACTGAACGCTCGGTTATATACGGATGAGTGAATGAGGATAACCTTAACGATACGAAGTCCTCCAGCGACAAAAAGAATAAGAGCGAGGATGTGGTGGAGAACCCACGACGACCGTCGACAAATTTAGCAAGAAAATGCTGACTGCACCAAGTCTTGCCAATAACATCATGGAAATATAAGAGAGGTTTGGTGGAATTAATTAGAGCTTACAAGGGGGTGTAGAGGATTATACGAAAATAAATGAGGCAGCAATCCATCCTAAGTTACTTCAAGAGAGAATCCTCCAGCGATACTGCAGGCACTTCCATCATCAATTCCTCCACTATAAATTGTCTCACTGTGTAACCGCATATTGCTGAGCATGCACAGAAGGAGACGAACACAACCACAGTTATCGCCACCAGTGATGGTCATAGTAATGGCTTAAAGATAAGTGATATATGAGTAGGATTTGAGGTTTTCGCAGCGGTGAGTCTGAAGATTGCTGTCCTCTGGGTTATTGCGTGGTGTAGTGTTAGATTGTTATTCTTTAGCTGTTTTAATTACTACGTTATCTGAAATGTGATCACGTATTTCCAATAGAGTATCGTCTAGTTGTATGTGCACAGTCAAGCACCAGGAAGCTTACGAAGATGACTGTCTTCTGGGATAAAGCGCAGTGTACAAACTTATAAATTTACGGACGTTTCATAGGTGATTACCGCCTCCAACATCAGGGCAATGAGTACGTTGCGAGCGAAAAATTGTGTAGACACACAGGAGTTGGCCGACCTGCAGCCATGGTTACAAACTTAATTTTACAAACCAAGGAACCTGCGAATTTCCCATCCAATCATATCCTCGCACAGAAACGCATGCAAGATTTCATGCAAAGTACCCCTGATTGCTGTCAGATTTTAACAAAAATTGGAAAGTGTAGACAAGATTTTAGTGAAGTTCCCCAATATCAGATTTCATTAAAATTCTTTCAGCATTTAGACAGTTGTTTGATGTCGTTGTTTTACATTCTACAAGAAACAAACCTCAATAAAAGCGGGAATTTAGATGCGTCCGCGACCCTGCCAAGTACCTCTTAAAATAGTTCCGTCCGTTCGTAAGACAAATCTATATTTGCCTTTCTGTCTTAACCGGTTCCGGCCTCAATTCCACAATAGAACCTTCAACGACCACCAATCGTTTAATTAAATAGAACAGTTTATTGTTTCGTGTAAAGGCTATTAACTGAGGACGCAGAAAAGGGCAAAACGGTTTTCTACACCTCATTATACGAGAGATGTTAAAAACTTCAAACCTTTCGAACAAATGTGGCGGTGAGAAATGTGTTCCATTAACCGGTCTTTTAGCTGCTGTAGCTAATCAAAATAACTGGCAGAATGAGTGTGTATTTTATCATAAAAGAAAGGAAATGGAAATTTTGACTACACTAAGGAAGTCTTTGAATCATATTCAGCATTAAACACGTCACATGTTTTCAGTTAAAATCCCCAACTTTGTATTTTAACTGGTAAGCCGCGACAATTTGAATTCAATTTTTTTACTCGTTCAAGAATTCGCAACATCAATATTCGCGGCGCGCTCCGAGCAATATACGAGGGTTGCTTCAAAAGTCATGAAAACTAATTTGGGGGGGGGGGGCAAACACGTTATATTGAAGGAAGTTCAAAATATACATATGAAAGGGCACGATATACTCCTCCGATTGCCGTAGTCAGATCAGGTAGGTGTGAATGGGTGTAGGTATAGTAGGCAAGAAAAACGGCACATTACGGAATGGCCTTTTTTTCATTCTTGAATCTTCGAAAAATTGAATTGATTAAAAAAATTCGATGCGAGTTATATCAGAATTCTTACATGAAGACGTTGTGACGTTTGGCTTTACAAATAGAAGCGGTAAGAAAATGTCTAAAAGAAACTCACTCTACAAAACAAACATGTTAGAATTTACTTACAGTATTGTTATTACTACTGGACTGAAAACTGTTATAGCGTTCATGCTTTTGAAGCAACAATGTAATTTTGCCAGTGTGCATGCAGAGGGTGTATTCGGTATCACTATGGTAGGTCTGAAGTAGGAATGAATGCCATGTTTCATATATCTACTAGCTCTTCTGGTGGGAGAAACTTCTAGGACAAAGGACACTTTTTATGTGTTGAAATGGATTCTAGGCAGAGTGGCTGTGGTGATATATATTCATAGAATGATTGTTTACATAAACTTTGTTCTTCAGCATGCCCCATAGGTAAAAATCGCATGGGTTTAAGTCTGGGAAACGCGGAGGCCACTGATCGATAACTTGTTCACCAAACACTTCTCTTAATGCTAACATCGACCGATCAGCTGTGTGAGCTGTAGCATTGTCTTGCATGAAGAAACGTAAGTCTTTTCTTCATCGGTCATTTCTTGGAAAAAGGGTCTAAGTATAAAATTTACATAACGTTTACAATTTATCCGCACACTGCAGAAGCACTTAAAGAAAATATTCCACAATTGATTTCGGCAATTTCCCAAGAAGAGCTTCGTCGAGTATTTCGAAACATGTTAACGAGATGTGAAGCTTGCTTGCAAGGACAAGGAAGTCACTTAGAACATCTTTTGTGATTTAAGGTAAGAACAATTAATGTAATAACATGTATTAGTGACGAGAAATATTCGTAGTAAGCTGTTACTAGCGGCACTGAAACTGATTCGCCGGTCACCCACCGGAAGAACGCGCACAAATCCCGCCCACATCAACAGAGCACCGGCCGACCACGCAATGCAAGCACGACCGCAGCCTCATAAATTGTAGACCCAGTACCTGATCTGACTACGCCAATCGGAGTATATCGTGCCCTTTCATATGTATATTTTGAACTTTCTTTAATATAACGTGTTTGCCCCCAAAAAATTAGTTGCCATGACTTTTGAAGTAACCCTTGTATCATGACGAATTTTCTCCAAACAGTTCCCTCGGTAATATTCTAGATTATGGCGCAGTGTAGACTCGTCAGTAGATGCAAACGCATCGAAGAAACATACAGTCTCCACCTTCAGGGCCGAAGTGGCACCAAACTCCATAACATCATCACCCTCACCGCCGTAAGAACTTTAAATCTTGGCGTACGTGTTTGTTGCAATTACAAAAGTTCGTCTGTACTATAGTCAAAAATGCACGAGAAAGAAAAATCGACAGAGGGTCGTATCGAGACATCTTCGCAAGCTGGATTGGCTGATACTTGTCTTGGACCGTATTCACTCATCCTCGCTCTAACAATAGCTTTTGTGGAAATTCCCTATATTTGGAGTTTCGTATTAACATGTGTCCGGTTACCTCCGGTCTGAACGCTGTAACCAAGACCTAACCGCATAGCCACGGAGCCAAACCCGAAAGTTAGGCGATTCACTTTCCGCCCAGGTAGAAGAGGCACAATAGAATAATATGACGTCTAGCGGCTAATAGAGCAGACATGGTGGCAAGGCAAAATGCTGTTTCCATGTGTGGTCTGAACCTAAGCTAGGACAGTCAAACCTTAAAAAGCCTCCACCCACGAGTACATTGCATCAAACGAGCTCTGCATATTTTGGCCGGCCCGATGACCAACGCTGCGACCGGTGTCCTCAGGGAAATATCAGAAACGCACACAAATATCTGGTAAACCTCACCGGGGGAAAAAATTCCGAAGTTGATTAAGACATTTAACGACGCTGTTTCAACTATACAGGTTACATAACGGCGAATGATATGGGGAGTTCGTGAATGATTAACAAGTAAAGATTTGGAAAGATGTCGAGACCTAGATAAAAGAGTTATCATCATATCCACGTGGAGAGAGAAAAACCACGGTCTCTGATGGGAACCTCTAGAACACAAATCGTGGCCGCTACACCAATGTGTTCAGGGGATAAAACGGATCTTTTAAATAGGTTGTGAAGTGTGAACTGAACTGAACAAAGGCGGGCTATTATGACAAACCTTCGGGTTCAATAACATCTCATGAAGAGTCAGCTAAAAAAATATCGACTGCCCAAACAAGATCAGATACCAAGCAGTCAACCAGTTAGAGCTGTTTCGAATAAACGGTGTCATCTGAGAAAGACGAGTGACACAATGAGGCTCGCTATATTATGCAAGAAATACATTTTGGAAATGCCTGTTATTACGCAGTTAAAAAACTGTACATAAATGAAGATACACATATGCAACAAAAAGAGCTACAATATTTTGCTGAGTGTTTTGTAAGCGTGGTCTCTACTTCGAGGAAAGAACACAAGTGTCTGAAAATAAAAGTGCTATAAAAATCGGACGTAATAAGAACGAAGCAGTCATTTAAGGCACAGTAACAAAGTTCATTATTTATGCAGGCCACCTGGCATTAAGGCAGCGAAACGAAGGAAACTAGGATCGGCCAGACATACAACTACGGTAGGAACGCAAGGATCTCATTATC
>NW_019059959.1:784634-808552 GCF_000696155.1 Zootermopsis nevadensis | reverse complement strand
CCTTTTTAAAAAGGCAAGTTAGAAGATCGAAAGGAGATGGGAGGGTAACGTTGAGATAGATCTCAGGGGAGTATGAGGACAGGAAAATGGATGGAACTGGTCCATGATCGTATCCGAGGGTAGGCTGTGTTTGGGCCTTCGGGTTATAAGTCAATTTCACTTAATAATGCCAGAAAATAATCACGTTGATGTTACATAAAATGGTAACATCCCTAATAAATCAGCAGTTACAAACAGCCATTACAAACACCTAACTGAATAAAAGGACCTCGTATCTGGGTTGTTTAGCTGGTAAGCCTCAGCTGCAGCTGCAGACACTGTAACATTACGACCAATTAACTTTTAATTACAATATTATACTCACGCTTCAGTGTGTTCTGTATGCACAGATGAATAGTAGATTCCACAGCCTGCCAAGTCTGCTGTGTCAACAGTTTCCATGGTGATGCGCACACACCACCACCACAACACTACACTAATACCAGATATGCAATCGGAATATCAACAAGCAGCCAGCCAGCCCCTCCGCAATGCCTGTTCACAAACTACTGAGTGCTAGTGAGAAAGGGATGGCTAGATCGGAAGGGCTACGTACTGTCACAGGAACTAGGAAAAGTGGGGGTACAGAATACAATATAATGAAATGGTTGGGGAGAGCAGCCAGGTGTGTCTGCTGATACAGGCCTACGTAGGGCTAACCTCCGTACAAGAGGGGAAGGAAAGTACCCACGCTGCAAGCTGTGTGCTCACAGGCACTTTCGTGTTGCATGTCAATATCAAAATGCAACAACAATAGTTTACTATATAATTTCATCTCTCAAACTTAGCAAGCAATATTCTACGCACCACTGTTAATGTAATGTAATTACCTCGTATATTAACAGGGAAAAGCACGAATTCTAAATGTGTATATTTTATGCCACAACAATGAGTTTAAAATAATTATGTGGCACTGCTCATGTCCAGTGCTGTTGCTGTGTCCAAGGCGTGCCCTTAACATAACTAAAACAGGTCCTCCATCATCGTTCAACCTTAATTTTAAATTCAGCATTTCACTGCAGGTTTATTTGAACCAACCTACCAACCTATCTCTCGAATTTGCATCTGACCAGACACTGCTCCAATTCCATGTGATCTACGACAGACTTCGAGTACTAACATTAAGAACAATGCTGAGAAGCTGTTCTGCAACGGGGAGTACATGTTTTGCAAATGCGTTCTCTGTCACCATTTATATCTCTTGGACAATGTCCAGACCATAAAACGGCAATCGTACCACAGATATGACACTGATTTCTTTTTATTCTGCTAACTAATAAAATTAAATATGTGCTTCGAGTAAAGCAGGGATAATAACTGACCGCCTGACACGACAATTAAAGTCGCCCATCAACATCTGGGGTAGACCCCAAATACTAATCGTAGCGTTTCAGAGGGGAAAAATGAGGATGGACAGACACCACACTCTCGTTTTACATTCATTTGGTGAACGGCGGGATTTCAGGTTCTCACGGCAGCGAAGATGACCGCCGCCTTAGGGCGGTATCGCACTAGGATGCCAACGGGAGGCCATGGCGCAGCTGCCAGCATCTCGGCCAAACTCAATGCATTAATTTAGTAGTCGTATATCGCACCTGGCATCCGTCTGGCAGCGCTTCCAACTTGGCATCGCTGCCAACCAAGATGCCAAGTTCAAATGCTACTGGCATCGCTGCCAAGGCCAAATCAACATCACATGACAGTCTGGCCAGTCCATTGACGTCCGTGCGTGAATGTGCTTGTGTGTATTTCTGTTTCTTCCAAACATGGATAATTTCGACACCGAAAGATTAGTAATTGAAATTCAGTCCCGACCATCACTATGGGATTCATCTGCTATTAAATACGCAAACCGGGACTTGAAAAAAAGAAACTGGGAAGAACTTGTAGAAATATTTGGAGGAGATTTATTTACAGTAGAAAAGAAAGAATTAGCTAAGAAGTGTTTCTATGGCTTTATTTGTGGGGCCGCTTTCCAATATGGCAACTTGATTTATAAGTTTTTTTGTTTAGCAATCTATATATCTATCTATATATCACAAATAATGTGAATTAAGAAGAAACCTGCTTTTATAATGTTTTATTAAATAAAGTTTGTTCATGTAATATTACATGTGATTTGCAAGAACTGAAATATTTCAAATTCAATAATGGTATGGACGTGCAAAGTGTGTGTATGGAGAATTTTTTTTACTTATTTCTTTGTTACAGAATTGAAATTCACTCCAGGTATGTAGTTTTGATAAAGGTAAATCTCATTTTCTCAAAAGTGATAAAAGTGGACATTTCCCCTTGCTAATAGCCCTTCATTTCGTGGTCTCATAACGTTGATCCATCTGTTCGCTTGACTGGCGTCGAAAGCTGGCAGCTTGTCGGGCGTCTTTTTCTGGCAGCTGGACGCCATGGCATCGCTGTTGGTGTCGCTGCCATGGCATCCTAGTGCGATACCGGGCTTAGATCTTACGCCGTGCGCCGCCTCGTAGAAAGAAACCGATCTTTCTCAAGTGCTTGCTGTCTCATCAAGGCAATCGTCCTGCGGGGAGCAACATCCAGAAGATACGCGTTGTGCAACGAAAGAACTTCGTGCAATACAGACATAAGGCGCAGAAATTGTCACCACAGCTTCTTGATTATTAAAACATGTAAATGCCACCAACTACGATACAATGGCTGCGGAGCATAGAACACTCGTAAAATAAGTTCTAGGATAATTTACGCCTACGTCCATTCAGTTACTGAAATCCAGTTTCAATCACCGTTCCTCCTGCACTTGATCCTGAATTATAATCATAATAAAATCACCATTTACAAAAATTATCCCGAATTCTAATCCAATTTCAATAACCACTTATCTTCCACCTGCTTCTTGAAGAATCTGGGGCAATAAAAACAAGAACTGTTTGTTTTGGTGAAATTTAGTCACGAGACGAACTGATAATGAAGAAACATGCAAATTTTTCGTGGTTTCTCTTTCTACGCAAATTCCAAGGTAGCATCTTTAAATGCTTAGCTAATCACCATTCATTATCACCTTCCCATTCCATTCACCGTTATATGGTTTCGAGGCGGTATGATGATAACTGGGTTGCAGCGCCGTGTAGTCTGGTAGAACTTTGCCGACGTTTAAGCGGTGCTTACTGCTCTATAATAAGCCCTGTTATGGAAGCCGCAGAACCTCTAAAACGTTGGCAATTTTCTATCTGACTACATAGGGCTGAATCCCAGATGACAGCCATGTTGATTTTATATTATCTGTACATTTTATTATCTTTTAGTTTCACATTACATTTATAAAAAAGCTGGGTAAGTATGGAACCTTGGAACAGAAGCAACAGTTAACATTTTCGATGAGGTCAGGATTCTGATAAAACGACAGCCTAAAAACAGTGATACGAAATACCAAAGGTCTTTCCTAAGATTCCTCCTATAAAGCAGGATGTCAGAGCAGCATAAGAGAACTGGAATGACGACTTATGTACCTTGGTTTTACAAACAAGTCATTTTTCCAAAGTTAAATTAGTACTAACAACACTAATATTTGCACCTGAAACACTGCCTTCTGATATAATCGTGTAGAGAGAGAGATAAGAGTATTAACATTCTGGGTGTGCGCTGTTAATACGTTTATTTTACCTGGCTCCAGAGTATGACAAATCACTGATGACAAGGACAATTTAAGGTGGTAATAAACACGGTTAATTGCATCAAAACGAAAGTCTCCAAACCAAATACTTCTGAATGTATACAGTATGCCCCACGAAACGTCTGGCAAACTTAGTGTGGTTACTTGTTAGGTTCTTTTAAGCGAAAAATGAATTAACCTTCGTCCAAGCCTCAACCGTTGCGTACTTATGATGGGTAGAAAGGGAGAAACTGAAAGAAAGGCTCAGACTAAATGAAATAATTTTATGTAAAATTTGAGGTTTTCGCGGCGGTGAGTCTGAAGATTGCAGTCTTGTGGGTAGTTGCGCCGTGTAGTCTGGTAGAAGTTTACCGATGTTTCAGGAGTCCTTGCTGCCTTGGTCGTCAGGGCGATGATGGAGGCAGTAAGGACCTCCGAAACGTCGGCAAACTTCTACCAGACTACACGGCACAACAACCCTCAAGACAGTCTTTTTCGAAACTATTTTAACTTAAAAAATTAATCAGGTACATAAGAATGATACTCGACTCATGTTTAATATCCGTGTGCAGATGCCGCTTACCGACCAAAAAAAAAACATCCTGCATTGGTCACGCACTTCGTCGTAGCCCGTTTTGAAACAGTGCACATCGCTTTCCGTAAGCTTTCAAAATTGTTCCGTACTCAAAATAAGCCAATGAATAACCACCCGAAGTTTGGCAGATCTTTCTTGGAGCAACGTATAACGCAGTTAAGTTCGGTAAGATCGATGAATTATTTAATCACAGACATAACTGCCTTCCTTCAAGTACGAGAACAGAGATCACATAACATCAAACGAAATAGGAAAATTATCGCGAAAGATAAAAAGGTCGGTCAGCACAACCAGTAGCCCGAACGAGATTCGAAGATTCGAGATTCCCGAGTACAAACCCACAGCCGAAGCCCTACAAAAATTTGCTCCGCCCATGTGTTGTTACCACGTCCACATTTAGAAAGAACAAATGGTTCATGGGTTCGACTCCCCCATACACCTCACCATCATAGTCTTCAAGACTAAGGGCGTATTCAGTTAACAACGCGTCCTCAACCACATTCGTTATATAGCGGCACGCGAGTGGATGATTCCGAATGGTAAATTGGGAAGGGCGTGGAAGTCGTGGCCTATTCACAGTAGTATCCCTACAAATTCCTGAAGAGGACGAAGAAATCCTCCGGAACCCTATCATAGCAGCCGGTCTATAAGCCGCAAATACAACCCGGCGCATCATGAACATATTGCAGGATGGCCAACCATTTAATAGGAACGGCCAACAGAAATGAACTTAACTGAGTACAACCAAGTCAGTTCTTGGATGGACGCGCAAGGGTTCAGCCCTCCCCATAAAATATCACTCAACCGTCACACCATCGTCTCCAATATTAAAGATTGTGCTATCACAGCAACCATTACATTGAAATGATGCAAAGTTCAACAATACATAATGAAGACTAGTTATTATTAAAATAAAAACCTGGAATAATTAGAAATTTCTACATGTAATAATTAATCAATTTCAAAATGTTACAAAATTTAGGTTATATTTCGGAGCAATTGACAACATGACACTCCTGTAGAAACACAGAAATGTGTTTCTTGATATAATGAGACGAAGAACAAATTCTGGATATGCTTGTTATCATAAAGCCTGTTTCCCCAAGATACCAGATCCAAGGCATACCTATAACCAATAATTTTGCCAAATAACTGTTTGGCTGTAAAATATGACCTCTTATTTCAACGGAAAAATATAAACTCCACACGTTTAAACACTAAATGCCGAGGAAACTATTTTGCCATAAGAACGATTAAGGAATTAGGGCGTTTAGGATAACATATAAAGAGGAAATTCGTTACACACACACACACACACACACGAAAGTCAACTCATATTGTTACTGTAGTGAAATCTAGGAGGCTACGACGATCTGAACATGTGGCTACTATGGCGGAGACTAGAAATGCATACAAAATTTTGACGAAGTCATGGAAAGATAATATTAAGATATATATTCGAGATGGAATATGCTGTGTGGATGAGAGAGGGATAGAACTAGCTCAGGAATTCGTCCAATGACAGGCTGTGATATCAGCAATGTTGAATCTTCGGGTTCTGTTACCACAGAGTAAATTTTAGTTCATAAAACGTGTGTCTTGTTAGATTTGTGGCATCAATTTTTTTCTATATTAAATAAACATTGTATCAAAATACGGAAGTTCACTTTTCCACTTTTTCAAGTGCCTAGTTTGCTGAGACCATGTTTTACACGACGTTACCGACCAGCCTATGCCGATTAATGCAAGGTGCACGCATGTATAATTTTTACCAGAGTTGTTAAACCCGAAGAAACATTGGCTGGCCCCTGTTCTCCACCGCCAACTTTGTTACCAGCAAGAGCAGGTGTACTTCAGGAAGAAGGCCATGCATGATGCCATGTCACTGTGCAGCTGCATGACTGCCATGAGTACACTCCCGACATTGCAGTACAAACTAGCGTGACCTATCGGACATCATTTGCAACCCTGGAAATTTATCCCATATTGCAGTACAATATAAGCCAACAAGGGATTAGTATTCTTGGCAACACTGGAGAAATGCTGTTCCTGAGAATTGTATTTAGCAACATATGGTCATTCTGCCGTCAGCTGGAAAGGGAAGAATATGAGCAAAATAAAGTTGTCAAACATTCAACTAAACCACACAGAACAGCAGCGGCTTCTACCACAGAATATTTTCCTTAAACCACACACGTCCTCGATTGTTCCAAATCTAGAAACAGAAGGGACTTAGAGAGCGGTCTTTTCAAAGAGACAGCACTGAAGGATAACATTAAGATATATATTGGGGGCACAAACTGCGAGTGAGACACGGAGGGAACTGGGTCAGTATTATGTCCGTTGGTGGACTTCGGTATTAGCTGTGGCACAGTGACTAACTACAACCTGTTTTAACATTCAAAACTCTGAATTTTATCTTCAGAAGTATTTATTAGTTTCATATAATTCCCAGAACAAACGGCGCCTATTTAGCTAAATAACATAAGCAAACTGATATTTATAATAGAGATGCATTGTGTTTTGAGGTAGAAGGAGAATTTCAAAACATTATTTTCATGAACTTAATGCTTCAAATGATTAAAGATGTGAATTCTCCTACCAGATAAGAGGTAGGTGGCAGTTTGTGGGTTTATATCTGGATTCTCAAGAAACAAGCGTATTTCTGTCACCTCATCTACAGACAGATTTTTGTCAAACTCAATGCGAATAGCATGCGACTGGAGACTTCACAATTGTTAAGTTTCTGTAATCAACAATACCAACAGGTATGAACAAATTAATTTAAATTTTAAGAACCACGCAGAATGTTTACGGGAAAAATCTTTCATGTATTATGTTAGCAATGAGGAAGTGCTGATCTGTGGTCCTACATGCTCACAAAGAATAGGAAGTCGCCTTCTATTGATTTTGGGTGGAGAAAACAGTCCTTTCTGTGAGTTTGGCAGAAAAACTTTTTTACTCCTGTCAGGAGATACAATCTTGGCTAGATCCTGTGTGAAACTATTTCACTTAATCCAAGATAATTTGCCTTGCTGCAAAATAACAACCCACTATAACAAGGAAACAGTACCCATGTTAAATGTTCCATGCAACATCACCTACAAATTTTATACATAACATACTTTGACTGTTCTGAATACTTAATGAAACAAATGCATTCAACTTCTTGAAAGTCTTAAAATGGAAGACTAAACTGCCTGTAATTCTTGGCTCTACTTTCTTATCCCAGCATCACAAATGTCAAATTTCAACAAAACTCACACAGACAGCAAGGCTCATAAGCATTTCAACATAAAATTAAGCATGTAGTTTATAATACATTATTCATTTACTTAATAAGTTTCCCATAAACAACACCATGTCCAACAAACACTGATATTTTGTGGACCAGTCTTCCCTTAGTTATACCCACTTGTATCTTATACATTTTGTTTTTACATTTTCATCATGAAACATTGTAACAATCTGCAAAAACATTATCTATCCCTCTACACAGAGATGTCCCCTACTTTCTCAAATTATACAGTTCATTATAAAATAGTAATAAATAGAAAACACTATTCACAACTAAGCTGAGCTACAGCTTAGTCAACATTGACCAATCTGTAAGATATTTCGATAAATCACTGAAGGTAAATGTGAAGTTGCCCCTGTTTATAAACAATAAAATATTAATGGGATGACAATCATATATACACAGCATGCTCACTTGAGCCATGTTCAGACATTCACAAATACAAATGTTGATCTAGACATACACTAATACTACATATGGAACAAGCCAATTTGCAATCAAAATCTTAGAATGTAAAATAATCTCATAAGCTGAACACTGCATCCTGTCAACAGGAATGGAAAAGTACACAGATAAAATATGTTTGCAATTTTGTATAACTCACTATTCCTGATGTTACTTCAAATCTAATGTTCCAAAGACAATCATACTGCAGAAATCACAATGTATATAGTAAAGAATTATTTTTCCTTGTATTTCCCTAAACAAATGCAAAATTGAACAAATTTTCAACTAAAAGTTGTGGATCTTAACACCTACATTTCATCTGCATAACATCTTTACACAATAAGATATTTTTCAAAAACATTTTTAAGCATAATTAAAGTATGAGTAATATTCACTCATTAGAGACCAAAATTAAGACTGTACAACAGTTTTCAGTGTATAAACCCATCCAGTACCAAATATGATCAAAATCCTTCAAGCAGATTCATTATCTGTCCATTTTATGCAAAATTAAAATTTTATAAAATGATGCAACTCTTATATGTTGGTGAAACTTAGCATAAGAACAAAGCTTGTCAAAGAATAGCGCACTTTTTTGGGGGGGCCTGGATGTTCATCACCATGTTCACAAAAGCCTGCCACCAGACTCTATCCTTAGCTAGCTGTATCAAGTTTGCTCCACTGATTAATATCTCCCTAAGCTCCATCTTAACAATATCCTCCCACCTATGCCTAGGTCTTCCAGGCAGTCACTTCCCTTCATACCTCCCAACCAATACCTTGTAAACACCCCTTCCCTGCCCCATGCGTGCTGCATGTCCCACCCATCCTCAATTTAATCACCCTCACAATATCAGGTGAGTAGTACAGGCAGTGAAGCTAATCATTATGAAATTTTCTCCATGATGCATCTTCCTCCCTTTTATGTCCAAATATCTTCAACACTCTGTTCTTAAATACCCTCAATCCATGTTCCTCCCTCAAAATGAGTGACCAAGTTTCACACCCATAGAGCACAAATGGAATTACACTATTGTATATTTTAATCTTTAGTTTCTTTGACATGAAATGGGAGGACAAAAAATTTGGGACTGGATGATAGCAAGCATTCCCTGAATTTAATCTGCTCTTGATTTCATCATGAATGTCATTATGACTTGAAGATGGCTGCCTTCTGGTTTGTTGCACCGTATAGTCTGGTAGAAGTTTACCTACATTTCAGAGGTCCTTGCTTCCTTCAGTGAGGACCTCTGAAATGTAGGTAAACTTCTACCAGACCACACACATTGCAATAACCCAAAAAACAGATACCTTCAGACTCACTGCCGTGAAAACCTCAAATTCTTCATTCTGACTTGTTGGTGTCCTCACCCCAAGTACTTGAATTTTGTTACATTTTTTAACAATTCATTAGCTGTCATTAAATTCTGGTTCTGTCATAAATTCTGATGCGAAGACGTGATCATATACTTTGTCTTTTCTGCATTTACTTCTAGACCAACATCCCTACTAGCCCTAATGATGGAGGCAGCAAGGACCTCTCAAACATCAGTAAAATCTTACCAGACTACACGGTGCAACAACCCAGAACACAGCCATCTTCAGACATACCACCATGAAAACCTAAAATCCTACATCCACTAGCCCTTAAGAATGTTTCTGTGTTTGCTTTTATAATATTTATAATATCGCCCAACAGATTAATATCATCAGCACAGACCAAAGCTGACGTGTCCCACTCAATTCCAAAATGCCTTAATTTTCTTGGATTTTCCTGATGACATATTCAAAGGTAAAACTGAAAAGTAATGGCAACAGAGCATCTCCCTGTTTCAGGCCATTCTGAATAGGAAGTGTATCAAAGGAATGTTTACCTACATAAATTTTACTAGAGGTTTCACTGAAAAATTTTAATTAACCTGACTAGCTTCTTAGGCACATCAAGTTCAAGCAAAACTCTGTAAAGAGCCTCTTTTAATGGAGTCATAGGCTGATGATGATAAGCGAGGTTCCTCGATAATTATTACAATCAGTCTTATTACCCTTCTTATGAATTGGTATAATAACAGACTCCTCCCACTGATGTAGCATTTCCTCCTCATTCCATATAGAGCAAATATGTTTGTGTATCTCTGAACGGAATGTTCTACCCCATACTTTGAGCAATTCAACCAGAATGTGATCAGTTCTAGGAGATTTATACTTTTTAAACTTCTCAATAGCAGTCTCCACTTCGATACGGCTAGGTTCTGGCACTAATGTCTCACCTGTAAGTATATCTATCTGCGTAATATCATTAGGCCCCGCGCCGTAGCCGCGTGGTCTGAGGCATCATGCTTCGGACCGGCGATACGGAATGCGCGCTGGTTCGAGTCTCAGGGGAGAAAAAATCTTCTCACAAGCTTTCGACCAGTGTATGGGACCGGTGCCAACCCAGCATCGTGAGGAAATTGGGGAGCTACAATGAGTAGCGTAATCCGGTCAAGAAAGCTAGCAATGGCTGGGGTTCGTCGTGCTGACCACATGTCACCCTATATCTGGTTGGATGATCGTTCACCTCTGCATAGGCATGTGAACGTGAGGCCAGCAGTCAAGTTAGCCGGCTTTGGCTCTCTGGAGCTGTTATGCCACAGATTTAATTTTTTTTAATCATTAGGCCCATGAGCATTTAACACCTGGTTAAAGAAATTTTTCCACCTATTCAAAACCCTGTGGGGATCTGCGGGCAGATAACCATTCTCATCTTTGATAATATTAACTCTAGTTTGCTAACATTTCTTAAATTTGTGTATGCCATAAATTAATTTCTACTATGATAGGCATGTCAGAGGCAGTAAGGACTATACTGGGGCAAGTAGGACAGCTGCTCCTAAAGCAGATAAAATGAATGTGAATCAGATAATGTCAAGAAATATTAAACTAGAAAAAATCAGTGAATAATGTCAGTGCAAAACAGAGGAAAGCATTCTTGGGTAGAAATACAAACGTCATAAACGTTACCCTCACATTTGTCTATTGGTTTTAAAAGTGGTTCAATCTACTTCTGGTCAAAACAGCAGAGTAGGAAATGTTTGTACACGGTTACTGGAAAAAACATAGCTGCTGTTACATCATTCTGCCACTGCATGCTGTCCAGAATGGAATGAACAAAAAATAATTTCTTGTTAACTATGAGATGAGCCCTTCTTCAAAGGTGTAAACTGACATCCAAACTCAACCCATTCCAAGAACTGGCACATAAAATTTATTTGCTTGCAGTGTATACAAAGAGTACTTGTATGTCAACGAAGAAGGAATGGGCATTTCACTTGAGACATTTTTAAACAATAAGTGCCTGGAAAAATTAATGAAATATTCTTTCCTCTAAATTCAGCCACCAGTGAAACTTGTGAAGTAATAATTGTGATTTCATATTACACTTCAAATAAATTACACTTTTTCATATAACTTCAGTTTCACACTGTTGATATGTTTTCATATTTAGCAAACACAAAAGAAAATCACAAAATGTGATAGTATATTATTGCATATCACAAATCTACCAATTGTTTTCTCATTCTGATAAAAGTTCAAAGTAACCATGTCATCAGTATGGCATCACAAAGACGAGTACAAAACAAAAAGCTCAATAAAAAGTTTAAAATCCTTAAAAGTCTGCAGGAAAATACAAAATTTGGTTAAAAAGACACAGTATTTGTAAATCTAAGGTGTCCCTTAAAATTTTGAAAGTACTGTACTGTCACTGAGGAATCTCGGTCTGACGAAAAGGTCACATTCAAAGCACAATTGTCACAATTATTTTCACACCTTCACAACGTATCAAAATAACTTACGTAAGACACCTCGCGACTGTCACCACGTAACATCAGCAAAAAAAACCCTTTTAAACAAACCAGAACGTCCTTACCCCAAATACGTTATCAAAAACAAACGTATTAAAATAAATCTGTAGTTCACAAACAAACACAATACAAAAGACTGGAGTATCACACATAATGTCAACATCAACAAACATGATTACTTACCATAAATTCTTCGCCGACATCTTACTCAAACGAATACCATTTTCAGAACCTACGGGATCGAGCTAACTGTTGAACCACAAGTTGAACTTGACATATAAAGCATGAAACAACCATATAAAAAGGCAGCAACCAGCATACTCCCTGCCGGCAGCCTCCAAGATGGCGATTATTTTGGCGCCGTTAATGACAGTAGGAAGATCTCAGTACACTATGTACCACACACAATACCAACATACAGATTGATCACTATTATGTATGTGAAGCTTGGTCACTATTAGTTGAAGGTTGGCAATAAACAAGAGCTATGACGTCACGTATATATTGTCCTGCCATCTATCCGCATCTGCTGTAAAACTACTATCAGATGGATCTGGCGGCTAGTCGGTAAAAACGTGTTATTCACTCACCGAGATTTGTGTGCGGTGTGTATACTGTACAAAATGTTAGGTTATCTTTTTCGTTTTAGTGCGTGTATTTATTATATTAAATAAAGTAGGGTTGTTTCATAAAGTACGTCTTCTGTGTTAATTTTTCTTAAACACAGCAGCAAAGAGCCGTATTTTCCAAAGTAACAAGTAAGCATTCTTGTTGAAAGTTATGATAATGATTGTTCTCTGATTTTGGTTGTTGATATTTATTTCTTGTTGCAGGATGGATGAACAGGTGTGTCCTCGATGTAAAACTACGAAATATAGAAACCCATCATTGAAACTTATGGTGAACATTTGTGGCCATGCACTGTGTGAAAGTTGTGTGGATCTACTATTCCTTAAAGGTTTGTGCAGGGTTTTGGGGTCTGTTATAAGCAATATGGTAAGAGTGTAGAAACTGTTATTCACAGGTAGCAATATAACGCTTAATGATGCTCTATTTTAACACTGCTTCTCCACAGTATACAAAAATGTAATAACCTGATTACTTTATAGTCTGTGTTATACCGAATGTAATTGACCATATAATGGGACAGGAGACTTCACAGAGTTAGGCTTATATAGTAATTTGGAACAATTTATAACCATTTATAAATTCAGATGCTGTTTACAGTTACTAATTCAAACAAAATTATTTGGAATAATAACATTTCTGAAATCAGACTTCATTTACAGTTACAAACTGTAATGTAAGTAGGAAGATGGCTGTCTTCTGGGTTGTTGCACTGTGCAGTCTGGTAGAAGTTTACCGATGTTTCAGAGGTCCTTGGTGCCTCCATCATGATGGAGACAGCAAGGACCTCTAAAACATGGGATGGAGAAATATATTTTATGTGTGTGTACTTTTTGTATTATTCCTTTCCATTTCCTGTCTGAAGTATAAAAATTTGATTGTAAACTCAAGTTGTCAAAGAATAGGCCACTTTCTTTATGGAACCTGAAGGTTCATCGTGTTCAGGAAAGACCACCATCAGACTCTATCCTGAGCTACATGCATCCAGTTTGCTCCATTGATTCCTATCTTAATGTTATTCTCCCACCTATACCTAGGTCTTCCCAGTAGTCTCCTCCCTTCAGGCCTCCCAACCAATACCTTGTAAATACCCCTCCCCTGCCACATGTCTTGCCCACCTCATCCTTCTCAATTTAATCACTCTAACAAAATTAGGTGAGTACAGGCTGTGAAGCTCATCATTATGAAATTTTCTCCATGACCTGTCTTCCTCCCTTCTATCCTCCTCAACACTCTGTTCTCAAAGACCCTCAAAGTGAGAGACCAAGTTTCACACCCATATAGCAGAACTGGCAAAATTATCCCTACTAGCCCTTAAGAGTGTTAATGTCTTCACTTTTATAGTATTTATATTATCACCCAACAGATTAATATCATCAACATAGACCAAAAGCTGACGTATCCCACTCAATTCCAAAATGCCTTGATTTTCTTGGATTTTCCTGATGGCATATTCTAAGGCAAAATTGAAAAGTAGTGGCAACAGAGCATCTCCCTATTTATGAATTGGTACAATAATAAATTCCTTCCATTGCTGTGTCATTTCCTCCATATTCCATACAGAGCAAAGAAATTTATGAATCTCAAAATGCAATACTTTTTCAACTTCTTAATAGCACTCTCCACTTCGATAAGACTAGGTTCTGGCACTAATGGCTCAGTCGTATGTGTAGATATCTGTAATATCATTAACCCCATGGACATTTAACACTTGGTTAAAAAAAAAAATTCCACCTATTCAGAACCCTTTGGGGATCTAATGCAGACCATTAATGTATGTATTTCTCTTACACAGCTTCTAGACATGGAGGATAGCTGCAAATATGTCACAGCTGATTGTAGGTGTTTCTCCAACTTGGAAATTGGTCAGGGGACTGACAACACCTCACTATAGTATAACTAGAATGTTATGAACTGTCAAATGGTTTCAGACTGGGTGAGATTTCAGGTTCTAACAGTGACTAGTGTGAAGATGGTTGTCTCCTGCGATGTAGCATTATGTACTCTGGTAGAATTTTCCTGATGATGGAAGCAGTGAGCTCTTCTTAAATGTCAGACATTATCTACCAGACTACACAGCAGATCACCCCAAAAGCTAGCCACCTTTGGTCTCAGACTTGATGGATTTTTTGGTAGACTGATGAACATGACAATGAATCTTCAGGTTCCGTTAAATTTGGGGAATTTCTTGTCACTGACATGACTCTCAGCATCTCAAGAAGGTCTGTGCTCTTTGCTCTGTGAAGTTACTTTATTAAGTATACTTACTTAAGATACTTAGGCGACCCGTTCTTCAGTGCCTTGAGCATCTGCGGGTCCCAACTTTCGTTGGCTTTGATCTATTAGACAGTTGGTAGGACTCCTTGGACGAGTGATCAGCCCATCACAAGGCCTCTACCTGTACACAGGACAGCGCAACATAGAAAAACACGGACAAACATCCCTGCCTTGTTTTTCTTCCCCCCCCCCCCCCCAAAGCTAATTAGGAATGGAGAAATATATTTTATGTGTGTGTGTACTTTTTGTATTATTCCTTTCCATTTCCTGTCTGAAGTATAAAAATTTGATTGTAAACTCAAGTTGTCAAAGAATAGGCCACTTTCTTTATGGAACCTGAAGGTTCATCGTGTTCAGGAAAGACCACCATCAGACTCTATCCTGAGCTACATGCATCCAGTTTGCTCCATTGATTCCTATCTTAATGTTATTCTCCCACCTATACCTAGGTCTTCCCAGTAGTCTCCTCCCTTCAGGCCTCCCAACCAATACCTTGTAAATACCCCTCCCCTGCCACATGTCTTGCCCACCTCATCCTTCTCAATTTAATCACTCTAACAAAATTAGGTGAGTACAGGCTGTGAAGCTCATCATTATGAAATTTTCTCCATGACCTGTCTTCCTCCCTTCTATCCTCCTCAACACTCTGTTCTCAAAGACCCTCAAAGTGAGAGACCAAGTTTCACACCCATATAGCAGAACTGGCAAAATTATCCCTACTAGCCCTTAAGAGTGTTAATGTCTTCACTTTTATAGTATTTATATTATCACCCAACAGATTAATATCATCAACATAGACCAAAAGCTGACGTATCCCACTCAATTCCAAAATGCCTTGATTTTCTTGGATTTTCCTGATGGCATATTCTAAGGCAAAATTGAAAAGTAGTGGCAACAGAGCATCTCCCTATTTATGAATTGGTACAATAATAAATTCCTTCCATTGCTGTGTCATTTCCTCCATATTCCATACAGAGCAAAGAAATTTATGAATCTCAAAATGCAATACTTTTTCAACTTCTTAATAGCACTCTCCACTTCGATAAGACTAGGTTCTGGCACTAATGGCTCAGTCGTATGTGTAGATATCTGTAATATCATTAACCCCATGGACATTTAACACTTGGTTAAAAAAAAAAATTCCACCTATTCAGAACCCTTTGGGGATCTAATGCAGACCATTAATGTATGTATTTCTCTTACACAGCTTCTAGACATGGAGGATAGCTGCAAATATGTCACAGCTGATTGTAGGTGTTTCTCCAACTTGGAAATTGGTCAGGGGACTGACAACACCTCACTATAGTATAACTAGAATGTTATGAACTGTCAAATGGTTTCAGACTGGGTGAGATTTCAGGTTCTAACAGTGACTAGTGTGAAGATGGTTGTCTCCTGCGATGTAGCATTATGTACTCTGGTAGAATTTTCCTGATGATGGAAGCAGTGAGCTCTTCTTAAATGTCAGACATTATCTACCAGACTACACAGCAGATCACCCCAAAAGCTAGCCACCTTTGGTCTCAGACTTGATGGATTTTTTGGTAGACTGATGAACATGACAATGAATCTTCAGGTTCCGTTAAATTTGGGGAATTTCTTGTCACTGACATGACTCTCAGCATCTCAAGAAGGTCTGTGCTCTTTGCTCTGTGAAGTTACTTTATTAAGTATACTTACTTAAGATACTTAGGCGACCCGTTCTTCAGTGCCTTGAGCATCTGCGGGTCCCAACTTTCGTTGGCTTTGATCTATTAGACAGTTGGTAGGACTCCTTGGACGAGTGATCAGCCCATCACAAGGCCTCTACCTGTACACAGGACAGCGCAACATAGAAAAACACGGACAAACATCCCTGCCTTGAGTGGGATTCAAACCCACGGTCCCAGTGACCAAGCAGCACAAGGCCCACGCCTCAGACCACGCGGCCACTGTGACGGCATTAAGTATACATCACATGGGAAAATTTTTTTAAAATAAAGCTAGGCAATGGTGTTGATGGTGTGCGCACACACACACACGTATGTTATGAGCTATTCTTGAAAAGTTTAATAAAATTCAAATCATGTAGGGTTGGGATTGTATTAAGCCAGTGTAGGCCAAAATAAAATCTGCCTGACAGTTTTTATTGCATTCTCTCATATATTGAATTTCACCAAAATCTGTTCAGTGGTTTTGAAAGTGAAACATTCCTACAGGCAGACACAACCTCTTAAATATATGTTTATTTCTTGCAGAGAACAAAGAATAGAAATTACTTTAACCATCTTAGATCTGAGATTTCTCTGGTAGTAAAGATGTGGCCTTCTGAGTTGTGACATCATGTAGGTGGATACCAGCTTTCATCCACGTACAACGCTGTACAGATCACAACCCGCTTGACTACATCAGCCATATTATTTATATTTAACAATTTAATTAATTGAGATCTTGAATAGTAATTATGCATTTTCCTTCCTCCCTGTGTAGGATCAGGATCATGCCCTGAATGCAATGTACCACTGCGGCGAAGCAATTTTCGAGTTCAACTCTTTGAGGACTCCATGGTTGAAAAGGAGGTTGACATACGAAAAAGGGTTCTAAGAGATTTTAACAAGAAAGAAGAGGATTTCAGTACATTGCGAGAGTATAATGACTATTTGGAAGAAGTAGAAACTATCATACTCAACTTAACTAATAATGTGGATGTCATTACAACCAATAAGAAGATAGAGCAGTACAAAAAAGAAAACAAAGACGTGATTTTAAAAAATAAATCTAAAATAGGAAGAGAAGAAATGGAATTGGAGGAACTCCTTGAAGAAGAAAAACAACAAGGAGAAGTAAGAAAGAAAGAATTAGTGAAACTTGAACAGGAAGAAAAGAAGAAGAAAATAAGAGAAAAAGAAGCCCTCATTGATGAGTTAATGTTTTCTAATGCAGATGCAAAAAATATTTTGGAAACATTTGCAAATAATGTACAAGCAGCAAAGGAAGAGGTGAAGCAGGTTCCTGTTGTTAAGGCAACTCATTTCTCTACAGGCATAAAGTTTGGTCACCAGAGACAACAGAGTTTCTTATCAGTACCCAAAATTGAGGAAGGACCTTTATACATGTATGAAGCTCCAAGACAACCAACAGATGGCCCTCTACCACCTACTTGGTCAGATCTGGAAGTGAAGGGCTATGTAAACCACGTGGAGCATGAAAAAGATGAGCACCGAGCCGGGGGATACAGAGCTAATATTTCTTGCCTTCGAGCCCTGCAAGAAGCTTTAGCAGGGCTGTATCATGTATCAGATCGAACAGACCTTGCTAGTTGATTGATTGTTGTTAGGTCACAGAACAGTATTATATGTGAGTTTGATTTCATTGTTTTGGTTCACATGTGTGATATACGAAAGACATGAATGGTACAGATAACAAATTTCTGCCATGTGCAGGAATGAAGATTCTCATGTATTTTTGTTCTTTCTAATGTAAATATTACACTTATGCTGACTGCATTTGTTGGCATAATAGAGAATTTTGCAATCTGGATGTACAGTAGTATACTCTATTTAAGTTGTACTTAAGTATGTGAGATTTGAGGTTCTTATGTCACTGAAGATGTTGGTGTTCTGATCGTCCACCTCTGTCACTTTCACACAACAGGTTGCCCGGCTGATTAGGATGGGTGTTAATTTATGTCTCAGAGTTAATTTGGTTAATTAATTGGATAGGTAGCTCAAGTGAGATGAATCTTATCCCAGGGATTATACACGAGGTGCTGTGAAGGAATGATGATGATGATCCTCTCACATAATTACAATTATGTACACTTCACTAGGTTGTGAAAGTTTATAATAATTGTTGGTCAACATGTTGCCACTAGAAGCACTATGTGATCTAATTGGCTGCTTTCAGTTAATTATATTCAAAATGTTGGGATAATTTAGAGTGTGCAGAGAATATTCACAATGCTTGTTAGTTCATGAATCTAAATCTAAATGGGCATCTTTGTTAACGTTGTAGATATAAATTTAAACACGGTTTAGGTTGAGAGCATCACCAGAACATGATTTCACTCACTAAAATATATAGCTGAAGTGTATTGAGACCACACTTCCACTTGTATATGAAGTGGCTTTAAAACTTCCATTGGCAGATTCATCATCAGAAGCCTATTGCAGTCATTGGTTGGTCATGATGAAATAAAACCCACTTTCCCTATCATAAAAATGGCACCTGCAAACAGTAAAAGATTGTGGTAATAACAGCATTTGTTTACTGAAATGTTTGTTATTTTGATCACACACGAAGGTGCTGTAAGTCAGAGAGTAGAAGCCTGATCTCTCAACAGCTCGTAAATGTTACACATGTGTAATGAATGTCTTATGTAGTATCAATTATAAACATTAAGAAAGGTGCTGTCCAATACAAAAACCTACCTTAATACCCTTCCTTAGCATATAAATTGGAAGAAACACCAAATATCCAGTTCATGACCATCTTTGGGTAGCCTGTCTGGAACTGAACTCAGAACTGGCAGGCACAGTGTTGGTCTTCTGGATAGTAATGCCATGTGACTTGTAGGTAGATACCAACATTTCAGAGGAACATGCTATCTCAGTTTTTAGGGCTTTACTACCCAGAACACCAACATTGATATATTTAAGTAATTTACTGATTGGTAGGCAATAGAACCTGAATATTGAACACTGCTAAATCCAAATCAAGAAAAATATAGAGGTCACAGATTATATGAGTGCTTAATAGTGTAATTAGTGCTGCATTTCAGGACTATCACTTAATTTGAAACCTAAGTGAATGAATAACTATGTATAGTGACTGAGACGACAACTGGAATATTGTGCCATGCAGTATGGCAGAAACTGGCCGACATTTTGGAGATGCTTACTGCCTCCATTGTCACCCTGATGATGTAGTATTAAGCACCTCTGAAAGGTCAGTTTCTGCCATACTGCATGGTGTAGCGTCCCTGAAGATGGCGATTTTTGTACTCAACAATGTGACAGCCTGAAATCTCACGTGGATGACTAACATTCAATTCCTAGCAGGAAATTTTCTCTTCACTACTATACCAAGACTGAATCTAAGGCCTTCCATCCTATTCAGTGGCTACCACTGGCTACTAGCCCTGAGATAAATTGTTCCTGCCACAATATTTTCACACTCTGCGATATGCTTCACTTTTTCAGAACAGACATGCTAAACATTAATATTTTATTTGTATGTCATATTACTAGGTCCCAAAATGTTTTTAATCTTTTAAATTGTAGTATGTCTATAATGTGGTCCCGCGCCGTAGCCGCACGGTCTGAGGCATCATGCTTCGGACCGGTGATACAGTATGCTCGCTGGTTCGAGTCTCGGGGAAAGAAATTTCTCATGAGATTTTCGACCAGTGTATGGGACTGGCGCCAATCCAGCATCGTGAGGAAATTGGGGAGCTACAATGGGTAGCGTAATCCGGTCAGGAAAACTAGCAATGGCTGGGGGTTTGTCGTGCTGACCACACGACACCCTATATCTGGTTGGATGATCGTTCATCTCTGCTTAGGCATGTGAACATGAGGCCAGCAGTCAGCTAGTCGGCTTTGGCTCTCAGAGGGCTGTTACGCCACGGATTATTATTATATCTATAATGTATGTTACAAAAACGTAATGTACATGAAGAAGAATACAAATGCAAGTTATGCATACACTTAAAGAAATTACACTAATTTGGTACACTATGAACTACTCTTTAGTGTACTCACAAACACTTATCACATCTTTAGCCTTTTCCTTCATTCACTGATCTATTATGGCTCATGTCATAATGTTAAGTGAAGATTTGGGAATGGGCCATGTCCCAGCCAAGTTTGTTCTGCTACTGGTTACAGAGGAACAGAAAGAAAACCACTTGTCTGTGGCTTCTCATGTGCTTAAATGTGCAGAAACTAATGAAGCCTTTTATTTGAGATGTAGTCTATAGTTTTAATCTTATATTGATATCAGTTGTAACACTACAACTAAACAGCAGTCATGCACAACAAAACCAAACTGATGTCTGTTCATACTGTTAACAAACATTTCTGTTTACAAGTGTTGAGATATTGTGATGTAGTACATTATAAATGTTTACAAAACTGGAATTTGGCAAGTGCCCACACAGCCTAGTTTGTCAGTTTTTAACTGAACACAGTATTCCACAAATGAGGCAACTTTCTTCCCACTCACTGTGACTTCTCTGTTACTTTTAAAAGAAAAAAGAACAGCAAAAGATTTGACAAGGAAACAGTTTAACGCAGTGTAATACTGAGATATGCTTTCAGCACTTCTAGAAACAGTGGAGTAAGTCTGTTTTGAAGAGTATAGAACTTGCTTCGTTTTTTATATCATTTCTTAGTTTTCATGGGTTCATTTTGATCAAGTCTCGATCAAATCTTAGGGATATGTTGTTTACATTGGAAGTGGATGAAAGTGAACGAGGATCATGTTCGGTAACAGGCTTTGGTACTAGCAGTGTCATCCTTCAAGTTTTACAACCAGTTCATTCTTTGGGCACTGTCATTATACCTGAAGAGTCAGACTGCTAATTTCTCCAAGACATTGGTAATCCAGTTCACCATAGCAAAAACTTATCACTGAAAGATGCAATTAAAAATTTCATGGAACCATGGTGAAAGCCTAGATAAGCAAACTGCTCCACAACAGGGTTCTCTATATACATAAAAATTACTCAGCTGCTCAAGAAATGTCTAAATGTTCATCACTGTGCTCATAAAAGCATGCCATGTAGGTATGCCCTGAATTGGTCGATAATGGTCGATATCTTGTCCTGCCCAGCTTCTTTGTTTTGATTCACTTCATCCGTCTTGATTTAAAACCCAGATAACAAGGTAAACAGAACAAATTACAAAATTCCTCCTGTATTTTTCTCCATTACTCTGTACCTTGTCCTCCAACTTCAGGACTGGCCTTGGGTTTTTATCTATCATCTTCAAAATACGAGAGGTTTCAAACCGTATGCTTCTAATACGCGCGAAACCAATCCTGCTTCGTAATTCGATTTGCGATCTTCCCGCATGTGGATCAGTCGTGGCAGTAGTAGGGATTCCCATGGCAATCATCCGGCAATACACAGTAAGGTCAGGAGGGCACTACCCTGTTTACCTCTTCCAACCCTGGAGCTAGTTTCCACCACTCCTCGAAAGGGATTGCACAATCAATGATTACTCGCCCCCGCAAGACCACGTAAGAATGACTCAGCAGCCTGGAATTTATGCAGCTTATCTTCCGAAGCACGAGTTCCGAGAAGTTCAAGGCTCATGAAGATGACTGTCTTCTTGGCGATGCAGACAGTAAGTAAGCTGTCGATCAGTTTCTACAAGGCCACACAACGCGGCGCAACATTCGGAAAACAGTCATTTTCATACTGGTTGCCGTGGGAACTTGAAACCTCATATTCTAATTCCTACTTTTTAAAAATGTTTGTGTTGAAAAACAATATGACGTACGCAGTACAAACTGCGATTACCGTATTGCTAATATACAGAGTGTAACGAAAGGATGTGGCACAAATATAAGGGCGAGTTCACAGTGCGAATGTCATACACCAAGGCATACAAACCTTCGGCGGTACACACAGGGGTGTGCTGCCAATTTAACAAGGTTGGCATTTGGAAGTAGAGACGAGCCAGAATGTATCAATAGAAGGATTTATGTGCAGCTGACGATATTTTTGATACTGACGTATCGCAATGTATACTCCGATATTTTCTGTGTCGATAACAAATAACTCTGATAATTAAACAAAAAATAAGGGCGCGAGCTCCCGCAACAATTCGCTGGGTACGCTAAAATATCAACAGGACTAATACTACCAGTGCTGTTTGTCGTTTAGTTTATAATGTCCAAATTACGTATCTCTGCTCTCTAATTCATTTAGCCCACTGTGGTACTGGTGGTGCACAATGGTAGCATCGAAACATATCACGATAAACAGTTTAAGTGGTCGCGTGGTTAACACTCCAGCTTCGTATTCGAGAGGTCCCGGGTTCACATCTTGGCCCGGAGACCGGCTATCGTGACGGGTGTTTCGTGGTTTTCCCAAGTCCCTCCAGGCGAATGCCTGGATAGTGCATTAAAGGCCACGATCGCTTCCTTCCACATCCTTTCCAATTCATTATTCACTATTATCCTCTCATTCGACGCTATATAGTCTAGGTTACTGAAAATAAACTAAAACAACAAACATTTCTCGAAGATAATAGCTGTGGAATTTCATTTGTCCCAATTTTGTAATCTCATCGACCTGTGCCTCGGTATTATTTACAGTAACGTCACGAAATTCATAATTATCCATGACTCAATAAACACAGCAATTTCCTCCTTTGAGCACCAAAACGTCAAATTGTGTAGGCAGTGGGTTTGTTTACCATTTCTAAGTGCCCGGCGCTTTGAGAGGGATGCACATTTCTGATGGCGGCATGAGGATGGAATTTTTGACACTTCAGCGGCGCCTGTTATTACAGGCGCCTTCTCTTTACTTCTGCTTTAGAAACTGCACGTGTGCGAGCAGATAAGTCAAGATAAACACGCCGACTGTCTGGCTGGCAACAACAAATTGGCGCACTTTGGTACATAGAGTGGCACTTGCAAAATCACAGGTACGTCAGACTACTATTCGTTCTTCGTCCCGTGCTCATCGTGTTGCAAAGGCCGAAAAGCTCGAGCTCAGGACTCGTCTTTTGGAGGCACGCGAGACGTAGCACAACTTTAGGCAATAGGGCTCGCCAATTAATTCTGCGTCATTGTTGTTATCAGAACCATTATTGTTATAATCAAGGAACTGAATTGAATCATAATCAGTATCATTATTGTCCTTATTTTATTCTTTATATTATTTACCTTGCTTTCCTTCTCCTTTCGCCATTTGTAGCATCTCATTCCTCTTCTCTTTTTTCTTCATCGTGTGTTCATTTTTCACTTATCATAATCTTTCCTTTTCCTCTCCTTTTTCTTACTCATTTGCTTCCTCTTCTTCATCTTCGTCTTCTTCCTGTTCTAATATTCCTTCTCCGTTGCCTCCTCTTCCATTTCTTCTGATTTTTTATCGTTCTCTCCCTACTTTCGTTCTTTGCCACACGAGGTTGCCTGCATTCAGGGCGACGATCGATTGCTCGATTCTCAGAATCTCGTCTG
>NW_019059959.1:763700-775871 GCF_000696155.1 Zootermopsis nevadensis | reverse complement strand
TAAAAGCGAAAGAACGGAAGAAGCTAATAAATGATAAAGACGGAATGAAAGAAAGCCGAGAAAGAGGGTACCGGTACCGAATAAAAAAATATAAAAAAACAGAAGGAAACGGGAGAAACATAAGAGAGAATAGAAGAATGCGAGAGAGGAATATCAAAAGAATCTCATTAATACCTAGGACTGAACTACTTATATAGCCAAATTACACGCATGCTTTTGGCCTATAGGTTAGAAAAGAAACAACCCCGCGTCATCAAAATCGATAATAAAAAGACGCGCGGTTACGACCACCGGGTCTGAAAAGTGCGGAATTTAATCGAACCACAGGGTTACTTGAAGCCAGTGAATATCAGGTATCAGCTGACGGCTACTTCGTTTAATGTCGTTATACTTGCTCAGCTGGTCGAGAAATTCCCTGCTTTTTTCCGGCCCGAAGATTCGTTGCCATACTCACAAAACCCCGACATTTGATGCTAGCCTGAGCCAGCTGAATCCAGTCCCCTCCTTCAAAATCTGTTTCTGTAAAACAGCTTTCAATAATCCCCCCATCTACGTCTAGCATTGGGGATAAAGCATCTGCCTGTTTGAGGCCATTGTGCACTGGGAACGGATACGACAGAAGGTTACCTGTACGAACTCTTCTAGATACCCCGTCCATACACATCTTAATTAACCTAATAAGTTTCTTTGGTATTCCAGACTCAATCAAAATGCCATACAGTACCACTCTTCTAACTGAGTCATATACCTTCCCAAAGTCCACAAATAGTTGGTGAACTGACCCATTATACTCTCATTTTTCTCTAATATTTGTCGAGCGCAAAAGATCTGATCAATAGTTGACCTATTACGGCGGAATCCAATATTGATTGCCCCTGATAGTTTCATTCATAAATGGCGTTAACCTTGTCAAAAGAATATTCGATAATATTTTGTATGACGTTGACAACAGAGACATATCTCGGAAGTCACTGTACTCAGTTTTGTCCCGTTTTATGGATAGCGACAACGTTTGATTCTTTCCACTGTTGTGGCAGTATCTCCTGGTTCCAAATCGAGACTATAAGCTCACGTATCTCTGAGTGCACTGTCCTACCACCTGCATGAATTAGTTCCGAGCCAATAAGCAGTCGCTGACAGCCGATAAGGAGTGTCCGCCAGCTTGGGGTTAGGCGTAGGGCTAACAACCCTTTACCGTAAAAATGTTTTGTGTTTCGAAAACAAAAGAATTGCTATTGTAATGCCAATAAGAAATTGATCTTAGGGAAGCGGCTGCTTGTATGTGAACAGGATTGAACAGGATCAGAGCTGGGCCCTCTTTGTAGCGGACTTCAGTTGCGATTTCCGGTTTCAGTAATAGCGGGGAAGTTCTGGACTAGATGAGTAAGTAGGCTGCATGTGCGGAGAAATCCCCAGCACGAGACCTGCCATGTTACGTCTCTCTTCCGCATGGCTCTCGGGCTGTATAAAGAAACAAAAGTAATAGTAATCAAGACTGATATTTTATTACTTATTCACTAATTTAATGGTCCCAAAGGAGTAACTGATTTTCAGAAGGATGTGGCTGTGACTTATTTCCTGGATAGACGATGAAAAAACAAACATCACACTCACAGCCTGACCGATCCCCTCTGATTTGTTAGGCTTTTCTCCAGAATACAAGTTGACGCTACACCAACCCGCTAGCTATTCGCGAACGACATTTCTCTACCTGTCTACCCCTTTATTCAATTACAAACACAGGCTTTAATTAATAGGTTTCTATAGAAACTCAGTTTGAACAATACGTCACATTTTGGCAAACCAGTTTATTATAACGTGTGCAAAATTATAAGAAGGAAATAACACGCAGGCTCTTGGAAGATATGAACCTACCTACATATTTGTATCTGCCTAAAAAGGACGACCATTAAAATTTCTGAAACGCTGGTAAATTTCTATGAGACTACACGGCTCAACATCCCAGAAGACTTTCATCTCCACATTCGTCTCCTTGAGAACCTCAAATCTCAGCATTAAGAACAAACGGTTATGCAAAGCCCAAACAAAGCATGTGAAAAATATGTCTACATAGTACGTTAGGACAGCTTTCCATTCTTGTCTCGAAATAAATAAATAAACTTTCTCTCTCCCCCCACCCCACTCGTCCTTTCTTTACTACACTATAGTTACCACAGAGCGGGCTTCCCCTCTAGGAAATTCCAGACTGTAATACCTAGTCCTCTAGAAAGTATTGTTCTTCAGGCATAAATTAAACGTCTGAATCATTCAAGCTAAAATAACCAAAGGCATGAGAAAGGTAAACCACAGAACTATCGAAATAGACTCGACAGTTAAACTTCTTTTTTTCATGTACCTTGCATTTCGGAAGTTGGGTGCAAGATTATTCTAATCACATTTACATTTTTCTCCTTAATTTTTGTAACTTGTAATACCTCGGTCAGTACGGCTGAAATACCGAGGGTCGATTCCTGGCTTAGATTAGAGATTCTCTGCTACCATATTCCGGTCGATTCTGATGACCAACCAACGTCCTATCCTATGAAGATCTGGAGAAAGGCGGCCAAAGCGTGAAGTTGAACACTTAAATTTATCTAATAAGAGGCTAATAATGCACAGCAGTTTCTTTTACGGACCACATCTTGTTAGAGACGTCTTGCTTTGATACAGGAAAAATTTCGCTTTTAAAATAACGGAACAAACAACCCACAAATTCGTTACAGAACGATAAGAAGGCTGAAGCGGGTTACCAGAACTTCAGAATTTTTGTGTTTTTTGTTCATGTGCATGGACAATAAGACTCCTAATGTTGAGCAAAACTTCATAACAGTCGCCATCCTGGTGCAAAACAAACCAGGATATACAGTATTCTCGCTAAAAACCCATCTCGTTCTCTCTGGTAATTCTCCAGACGAATGACTCGGCAAGGTCATTCATTCGTTCTTCCTGCTTTGTGTCTTGCCTCGCACTCAGGTTAAGTACCCGCCTTTCACTCAACAGAAAATCTGCCGGGAAGTATTTAGTCATTTGACACTCTGGTCCACTTCGGGTCGAGATAGTGCCATGTCATGGACGCCTGGCGTGTTTCGTATTTGGGACACAAGAACTTTGAACCTCCTTCGTCACAGACTAATCACGACTGGATTTTCATCTTTCCTTCTATCTGTTCAGTTTAGACATTATAAAGGACAAACTCTCAAAACACTTTTTACCGAAAGAAAAATATCGCAGCATTTCCCTACTCCACATTTGGAAGGACCGAGTTTTCATTCTCGGCCATGAGACTGGTTATCTTGACTGACGCTTGCCGTGGGTTTTCTTATCCTGATGAGGTAAATGTTGGCACAGACATACAAACAGGCCACATTTGTTTCCTTTAGAATATATTACAATTCACTATTCACAGTCATCCTCACATTCGACGTCTTCGTCTACGTAGCTGAAAAAGCGTATTTTAAAAAAGTATTATCTGGTTTTAAATGTCCATCAATTAACAGAGCCAAGTACTGAACCCGAGTGATAATCTCCATGTTCACAATAGGCTTACTCGAGTCAGTTCAGTCTTTCCGGAGCAACGGGCTGGAGTTCGAATCCTAGCAGGAATTTTCTCTTCACCAAGAAGTCTGGGATCCCACTGATTCTCTCGCCCAATTGTTTTTTCCCTCCGACGGGTGCAAAGAGGCCGCGTGAAGATAACCATGAGAAGCAAGCAGTAGCAACTTGGAACTTGGGAACCATATCAGCATTTACTTAAAGACAGGAAAACCAGGGACACCTGTGTCGAGATGGCCTTTCGCAGGACCTTCCGGATGAACACTGACAATATTGAAATAAGTTGTATATATAAATACCACAGTGTTTACAAAGTTAAAAAACAAAGCAGCGGTGGAAATGTGTTTTGCAATGCAATACCCTTTTTTCCCACAAAACTAAACCGTCCTATTCTTTTCACAGTAAGGAAAAAATTCTTTGAGGGTTTAAATTATGGTATCTCGGTTTATGACGCCGCATGAACTTCTACGTGGTTGTAAACGACTTGCAGGACCCTGCTGCATGCATAATGAGGGTGGAAGTAACTTCTATTCTGAAGATAGAAGCAGCAGGTTTCTCCTAAACGTTTCTAACCACATGCGAGTCTTGTAGTGTCATAGCCTACAATATTGCAGTCGAAAAACCCCCAGATCTCAGAGATCGAGTTTGTTTGAGAATAGGGTTTCTGAGCAGATGGCACCCACAGCTGGCCAGAATTCGAAACATCCAGAAACATTCTGTGTGTTGTCTTTCAGACCGAATGAAATGTTTTCCTTTGTTAGACAAACACTGTAGTCGCTGTCGCATGTGGTATTTCCATTCCAGTACCTACATAGCTAAAAACAATTTCACAGTTTCCTTTTCTGTTAATGAGAGAGACAGATTATCGTTTACTCGTGTCTTGAGTTGCTGGAAATTGCTGAAGATGGAAACACCATGTTTCTCCGAAACTCTGTTTTCCACCCACGAGGCTACACGGCCACAGTACCCAAAAGAACATCATCGCCATCCTAACCACTGCCAGAAACTCAGATCTCTAAACTCGAGAACGAATTAAGATGAAATTTTATGCTGGAGAATTTTACGAAACTTTGTCTAACTGTCTTCTCTGTTTGTAGATAGGCCAATTTTAATGGTCACTCTACATAGGAGTAAACTAATGTCACATTTTACAAATAGAGGTCTACATTCGTCGGTAAAACAGCACGCAATTTTACCGTTGGTATCGTAATAGTCTACTGTCACAGTGTTAAGAATTGGAATTTTCTCCTTTTTTAATTATAAGACAAAGTCTTAGCATTATGGCGCACTAAACAAAACAAACTAAATTTGCTCTCATTTTCCACAGCCGACTCTTGTAGGCTTACACCACTACGATTAAATATATAGAACGAAAGAAGCGAAAACCCTGATTTATCTGTAACATACAGCATCAACACTATACAGGAATTCAAAACCCCAAAGAATATATGTATGTATTAATTTTCAGGTTTTTATAACAAGCGGGAAGACAAATATTCTGATTTCAGGCTGCTCTTAATTTATTCACGAATGTAATTTTATTTTCTTTCTGTCGTTAAAACTTGTGCTCCTTATTGTAACCGAATCCCAATGGACATCAACGTTTCCCTTCCAGACTTCATTTTATATGACACCAAGCCCACGTCAATTGGTCGTTTCATGGAAAGAAAGTCTTTTGGGAGATTTTGGCCAGTGCGGACAATTCGCTTCACGCTCTTTTACTCTGAGACCATTTTAATAACATCTACCCAATTGATCTTAGGTCTTCTTGATGGTCACTTGAGGTTTTGCGACCACTGCTCCGCAAGTCTGTGCGTATTACATCTACATGCGACGCCCAAAACATCCTCTTTGTTTTAAAATAAATGTCATGTGTGCAGTTTGTGATGACGAAACCAGAATGTCAATTCTATCACATGCGCGCCACGTAACAAACTGCACGTCACGATGACTCTCAGTGAACAGGATTTGCGATGTGTTGGCACATTCCTCCATAAATGTGAATCTCATACACACCGATTCTTCTTTTCCTTTCTCTCTCTGTTCTTATGTTTCCCCCTCCCCCGTTCCCCTCGTCTTTCTTCATTTCTTCCTCCTTCCCCCCGTCCTTGTTTTTACTGCATGTTTGTAATTATTTTTCCTTCAGTGTCAATAATATTATAGATTTGTTTACGGTTTATTTAACGACGCTCCGACTGTTTAGCGTTGATATATACATTTTAAGAGTATCTGTAGGACTATTTTATATTTCGTTTTTCTTTTTGGTACGATGAGCAGTATTTGACAAAACTGTGCAAGTCGATGGGACATGGACAAACCAAATTTTCATTTTGCTAACAATACCAAACTTCAGAAAATTCCTATGAGTAATTTCAGATACACGGACGGACGGACAGCATGTCCCCATTATGTACGTTCATTTCATGCATATTATATAAACAGCTCACAACAAAAAAGCCTAATGAGAGAATTAAAACCAAATTAGGTTCCGGAAATGCATTCTACCCTTCATAGCATTCAGGCCCACATTTCCGTGTGTCTGAAAACCTAAACATTAAAATGTCTATAATTCAACCAGTTCTTTGTTCGAGTAGGAAATTTGGATTGTCGCTCTGAGATGAGGACACAAATTAAAGATGTCTGGAAACAAAATGAGGTTAAGACACAGGGGGAAAGAACAGTTTACACGGAAGTCGAGACGCATTTGGAAGAAAAAAGACAAAAGTAAAGCTGTCCCTGATACCTAACGAAGCACCAGATCAGGCTGACGTATGGGGGAGTGGAGGTAGCCAATAGTTTCACGCACTCTCAACCCGTTTGAAGCCTACTTATAACCGTAAAAAGTCATAGCTGCTTTAACGATCAGTAACACTGCATTTTGTGTTTCTTGTATTCGAGCGATTCTCAGTGTAAACAGCGATTACTTCCTTAAACAGCATTAATATGCTGATCTGTGTAATAGCGAGGCGTTGTGTTTTCTTTGCGGTACGGACTGAATTATTAAAAACTATTTAATGGCAAGCAACTACTTCCCGTCAGAGTGGAAGGCTGCAAAAATAATCATGCTTCCCAAGCCGGACAAGGATCAGTCCTCACCACTTAACTACGGGCCAATCAGTCTCTTAAATTCTCTCGCCAAAGTGTTAGAAAAAATATTGTTGAAACGACTAAACTCTCGGCTAAAAGAATTAAAATTAATACGGATTTAAAAAAAGTCACTTAACCACTC
Source organism: Zootermopsis nevadensis (assembly GCF_000696155.1). The sequence continues at coordinate 769,090 of NW_019059959.1, read as the reverse complement.
ACGCACTGACGCGCATTATTGAACGCCTTACCCTGGGATTCAATAACAACAAAGCAACACTTACCCTCTTTTTGGACATTGAAAGAGCTTTCGACAAAGTGTGGATAACTGGACTCACTTCTCCTCCTCTACAATGGGTACCGGGGTCCTTTCCCGGGGGTAAAGCCGGCCGGGGCGTGATGCTGACCACTCACCCCCATCTAGTGCCGGGGTCAAGGAAGAGAGGAGCTATACCTCCACTCACCCCAAACGCCTACATGGCGTTAGTGGGACAAACTTTACTTTACTTTTTACCTCAAGAACAGTCTTCACGGTTGTCCATGGAAATTCGGTATCCACACGGCGTCCTATTCAGGCAGGGGTCCCCCAAGGCAGCCTGTTAGGGCCAGTATTATTTAATATTTTTATAAATGACTTACCACCCACAGAAAACGACAATAATGTGGCCGTCTCAATACACGCTGATGATACGAACATCACTGGTCGATCAGGCAGCGTACAATTGGCGGCGAATAAACTAAATAAAGTAATTACAACTTACGAGCCTTGGTTTCAAAAATAAAGATTTTTGGAGCAACTATCCCCCGAGAAACTGAAGTCAAATACCTTGGCGTCATCCTAGACCGCAAACTCACCTACAGATCACATATAAGTAAAGCAGTGAACAGAACCAACCACAGGCTCAGACAGCTCTACCCAATCCTTAGCAATTCCTCCATCAACATTAACTTCGCACTTACAATCTATAAAACACTCCTACGCCCAATAATAACGTACGCGGCTAAAACACACGTTAGCAAGCTCCAAGTTTTTCAGAACAAGGTACTAAGAATTATCACGAAACTCACAAGGGTAACGTCAATCTAAATTTTACATGAGCAAACTGGCATGGAGACGTCCCGAAACCATGTCAGGAAGCTAACAAATAAATTTTACGTTAAAAGTCAGTTAAGTGAGAACTCCCAAATCCGGCAATTAGGTCAATATGACCTCATTTATGACAAACACAAGCGACCTCGGGCACTACTAGGGGACTGATCCTGCACATACCGTACTAATTACACATATTTAAACAAACTAAAGTCCTTTTTGGGCGAAACTGTATTCATTTTAGCCAGCCGTTCATCGGAGGACGCTCCAGCGGAACCCCTGCCATGGGCCAGACCACGAAACCAACAGCTGAAGAAGACCATGGAAACACGGGTGATCTGCATTCAACATCTTATGTTGTAGTATTGCACCACATGTACCTGACTTTATGAATAAAGCCCATGGCACAAGTTAGGGAAACCTAGGGGTCGTATAAATTCCTCTTTTGTCTGCCGGACCGCTGGCTAGTAGTCAGTGCGCATCCGGAAGGTCCTGAGACCGGCCATCTCGACACAGGTTTTCCTTGGTTTTCCTCTGTCTTCAAGCAAATGCTGAGATGGTTCCCAAGTTCCAAGTTGCCACTGCATGCTTCTCATGCAGCCCTCCTGATTTGAATTAATCAAAATTTACCCCCCCACCCCTTCAGTAGGAACTTCTAAATTATGTACTAAACTTCCAAATTAATAGCCTCAGCTTTCTCTAATACAAAATTCCGCCTTTTCTGCTAATTATCGCACAAAAGGCCTTCATTATTACTTTATCCTCACCAGAAGGACGAGCGGACATTGCCTGATGCTCCCCCCCCCCCAATGAAATCGAAGTGTCTCTAACTTCTCCCCATACCAATTTCCTCTTTCTCTCTCTCTCATGTGAGCACCACCAGTCTGTTTCAGGCACCCCCGAGGGTCCAGTCCACAGGCTGTCACATCGACCAATCCCCTACGCTGGACCGACTGTGAACCAAAGGGCACAGGACGACCACGGCAAGAAAATGGAAAAGTTATTTCTGGAATATGACTGTAAACTTTTTTGTAATTGGATAAGCAACGTACCAAGTTGGTCGTTTCCTATCCAAAACATATATATGTAAAAAAAGTATCAGTTTTTAATAAAGGAAGAACGTGGACAGGGTTACCGTTAAGGCTCGCGATTTTAAATGCCGGACTACTGGCTAGAAGTCAGCGCGCATCCGGAAGGTCCTGCGACCGGCCAACTCGACCAAGGTTTTCCGTGGTTTTCCTCGGTCCTAGAGCAAATTCTGAGTTGGTACCCAAATTCCACGTTGCTCTGCATGCCTTTCCTGCAGCCCTCCCAGTGTTAACATCAAAATTCCGCTCTATGGTAGCCCCCCTCCCATATTAACGTAAAACTTTTCCCAAACGCCGCCCTTCCAAGGCCAATATCAAAATTCAAAATTAACGCATAGACCCTGATCAACCTCCCCCCTCTCCATTTCTTACCCCATCCTGTCTCCTTCTAAATCCCTTGCCCTTACTAAACCTATTCATACCAGAAGGACGAGCGGGCATTGCCTGGGGACTTTCTAATTATAAGATGCTCTTTCTCCCCCCTAAAATCGAAGTGTCTCTCACTTCTCCCCCTACCAATTTCTTCTTTGCAAATTCTGCTCTTCTGCTATGCTTCTCTCTCTCTCTTTCTCTCTCTCTCCCCCCCCCTCTCTCCAAGTTAGGTAAACATAGGGGGCTATTATATTCGTCTTATGCCTGAATCAAGCGTCTCTCACTTGTCCGCCACCAATTTTCTCCCTGCTTCCACTCTCTTGCTTTCCTTCCTAACTCACTTTCTCTCTCTTTAGCTTCGGCCTTCAAAAGGTGAATTGTACATCAGTTTAATTACTTGCCTGTTTATTGCTTATTTACAATGCTCGTTTATTAATTGTAACTCCGACAGGCAAGGAAAGTATAATTCACTTGGCCTAAATCCAGTCAGCTGTAGTCTATTTAAAGCAGACGTAACGACTATAATTTGTTAAACGTCAAGCCTTTACTGAAGCACCACCTAACCAAAACAATGGGTATTCTTCCTTGTTTGGAGGTTCTGCAGTACGTTCGTATTATCCAACTCACAAACGGTTGCCATGAAATGTCTAGGGAGTTCTCAGAAGTGCTAGTACGTACGAATATTACACCTTGTAGCTCCGGCAAGTGCTGTTTCTGTACCAGAGCCCCTGGTGGGAATTTCCATGTATTGAAATACATTTTTCTTCGGTTATTTGCCTTGGCTGCTACAGCGGCAGAATTATGGGTATTTTGTACGTTTCCACGAGATGGGGGTTGCCGGAAATTTCCATTAAAAGCACACAAACATAATGAGTTCAAGGACTCACGGCTAAACCAGTTCCTGATTCCAACCAACACTACCAGTGATCGGATCGTATTTAGAAAGCTGATGATCAAATCTCGGTTTAGACCATTACTAAGGGGTTCGAATAAGGCTCTTTCGGACTGAACAGTGGCAGAGAATGTAGTTAAACATTTTTAACAGCTGTAAAACGACTCGCACTGACCAAGAAACTTCACAGGAAAACAAACAAACAAACAAGAAGACATCATCATATAGGTCAAGTAATGTCTGTTGAAGGTTTAATATCCCACTGGCCATAATTCAATAGATGTGTTTGTAACATGTTACCATAACCATTGTAGCCATGTTACAATCTTCCATTTCCCTAAATTATGACGTCATTCGTTGCAGGGCTCTGAAAGAGTGCCGTGCAACGAAAGACGTTACTGGCGTCCACACCTCATAAGTTCGCAAGATTGTCATATCACTATTTTCTACATCAGAACGTTAAAATGCACGCACTTGGATCGGGAAGGTCTGTCTCTGAAGCGGACAGACACAACGGAAAGTCACCAATAATGTCCGAAAAAGAAAATATTCAAAAAGAAATTATTCATGAAAACAATGACTTACATGCCAGCTTCAGAAATATTGGCCTGTCTGCTGTTAGGAGAACTCTTTCTTGCAGACTGGCAGACTATTTCAATTCAGTGGGCATAGGGTATACGTATACCACTCTCAGTTTTATTGAAAAAAAGAACAGAAATGGGAATCAAGTTCATGTTCCAAGCATAAGCTGTTGCTTCGTGCATTTCGTTTCTGTTCCCGGAAGACAAATGAGAATTGTGAGGTCGCTGTTCTGAGTATGATAATTGGTGAAGTTAACAAACAAAGGATTTTCACGTGTCTTCGATAACAGGAAAATATGACTAATAGGTATGAGAATTGTGGTTCAAGGAAAGTAGGAGAGGGTGAGTTGCTTTCTTTAAGTTATAGTTTACAGTCTTTACATAGAAAGTGGAACTTCTCTTCACTTCTAGAAAACTGTCGCGGCCAGATTTCTACTAAACAGCTACCCCTCATATTACGCTTTTAGCTAGATGTTAAAGCCACCAGGTTGCCTCACCCTTTTACGTTTGTTTCTCTGTATGGCGTTTCTCACGGCTTGGGCGAACAATTTTGTGGGCTGAAATATTATACTTTGAAAACTACTTAAAAATGCAGCAAAAAGATGTCACAGTCTGCTGTGTACATTTATACCTCCGACATGCAGACCTGGTGTACGGAAGGAATGGGAATTTAATTTGACCGTCACCTAATCTGCGTCATGACCTTGAAATGTTAAAATAGTATTGCACCCAATCTCCCCCCAATAATGCAGCCATTACTCAATTCCTTTAAGAAGCAATTAAACATTTCCCGTATACACAAGCAGATCGTGAGCCACATTTGGGGAGCCACCGCTTGATCTATGGTTCCAGTCGGCCTTGGTGTTACTCGTGTTGCTCTCAAGAACAATCTACAGCTGCGAAACCTGCTTTATTCCTAGCAGTAATCATTGTAAATCCAAGTTTAGTGAAAATGCTTGTTCTTTCACGACAAACCAATCTACTCTTTAGACTTTGTACTCCGAAACTTTCTGCAATTCAGTTCCAAATTGTCAGCTGAACTTTGTCTCGCCAGACTTCACCTTGCCTTCAAGTACCGAGACCAAACACAGTAAAAGAACTTGTCTCGCTCTCTGACTTCATGCAGGTAATCCGATGTACAGAGTGAACCATTTAAAAAGCAACCCATCATTAACCACGTACACAACACAAAAATGAACCTAGAAAAATGACAGCCGCTTGAAATAGTCCCTCTCAACTTCCCCCTGGCACTCGAGGCAAGGTCACAGTTGTTGATAGGCCGCTTCTTATACGCCAGTTACGCAGGTACGAACATGATGTATTCACGAACAGAACGTGTGTTAATTCTAGGGTCAGGGTTGTAATGGAATCCGAAGCCAGTTTTCCAGTGTCCAGTGAGCTACTGCGTTGCTCATTTTGTGTAATTTTCTTACTCGTTGACAATAAAAGCATCGGTCAGTCAGTCTGTCTATTAGTCCGTCTGTCCGCATGTAACATCTTGGTAACAGTTGAACGAATTTCATTAACTTTTATACGGGGAAGGTTAACAAAATCTGCGACACATTCCACTTTCGATTAAAATCGGAC
>NW_019059959.1:747953-763681 GCF_000696155.1 Zootermopsis nevadensis | reverse complement strand
ATCTTGAGCGTGTCGCTAATTACGTATCGGAACAAAACGTTGCAGGGAAAAGTGAAATAATTTTTTTGGATACTTCCAATAAACCTATATTGTTTCACAAATCACATGGTTTCCGAGGTGTTAAAACAAAAAGGATTTTTATGATGCTGTGTCATCTCACAACTCGATAACCAGTGGACTGATTTTAACGAAAGTTTACGTCAGAAGTCCTTGTTTGTTTACCCCGCCTGTTTCATACTATTTTTAAGCGAGTATCAAAAGTTAGCATTTACGAGCTTAAAATCTATAGGTAATAACATATGTCAAAATTATTACGCTACATGTAGCTTTCCTAATTTGTTTAGAGTCCATGCCTTATACAGTTACACTGGAGCCTCATGTTGTGTGTATAATTAAAATGTTATTAATTGCCCATCTCCACACTCCAAATAACAAATAAATATATTCATACACTTGTGCACTCAAATAACATTCACATAATCGCTGTATCATGTACGTTGTATTGCCGGGCTCAGAAGTGAAAAAGAAACGGATTTTTATTTAATTTTTCCGTGATTTGTTGTCCATTTTCATTCTAATGTAAAGATTCTGTGTTAGTCTAATTGTAAACAAGCAATTTTATTTGTAAAACATATACTTTAGAAGAATTCTTTTCGAAAAATACACCAGTTACTTATACACAATATGAATTAGAAATTTAGCCCTTGAAAGCGCAGTTTTAAGAAGGTATCATCTTTAATAAGATGTAAAAAAATCACTGAGTTTCATCGCGGAATTCGTCTTGGCACGGTCTCAATTAGGGACCGACTATGACGTTAAGACAAAGCATTTTGACTGTTAATCGACCTCATACTAATGCCATCGCGGGTTTCATTTGTTATTCACGACTTTTTATTTGAGATGGACGTCAGTGCGGTTGACTCGAAGATACTTTGATGACCACCCAGAGTAAAGTTGTTTGTTGGACCCTCCTCTGACTTTCTAACCAAAATATTAGATGTCGACACTCCACTGCTTCTTTTTAATTTGGAATTGCATTTTCCAGTTTCACTGTTAGTTCATAGGCGTATCTCAGAGTCTACATTACGGAATCAACCTTAGTAATGTCCAACTTAGATAACAAGACGGAAGTATAATAATTAAAGCCCACGATTAACAGCGAAGTTGCTTCAACTCAACCTTTGTTCTGTCTTCAATAGAGTTCGTGATACGATGAGTGAAATCCGTGGTTGAAGCCCAGTGATTCTGGACATCTTGTTACAAACGACAAGTTTTTTAAAACAGCCCTTAGCCCTTTCAAGGGTTAACATACTAAATTATATTTTGTAGAAGTAACTGGCTTTCTTTAAAAAAACTATCCAAAGTGTGTGTTCTTTACAAACAGAACTGGCTGCAGTCAGATTCGAACACCGGACCTTTAAATCAGAATGAAAATGAACATAAAATCACGGGAAAATTTAATAAATACCTGTTTCCGACACACTTCTATCCTAGCCAATACAAGGCTAATAGCTTACCAAAGTGATAATGTGAATGATAACACTGACGGCTTCTCTTTGTTCGTTAACAAAAATTCACTGGACTTCTTATGGTTTATAGACAAAACAACAGTCTCTCGAATATCACAGTCCACATAATGTCGCTATACATTTCCAGTTGAAGATGATTGTCTTCTGGGTTGTTGCGCCGTGTAGTCTGGTAGAAGTTTACCGACGTTTCAGAGGCCCGTGCTGCCTCCATTATCAGGACGATGAGTGGCCCCTGATGATGGAGGCAGCACGGGCCTCTGAAACGTTGGTAAACTTCTACCAGACTACACGGCGCAACAAGCCAGAAGACAGACATCTTCCGACTCACCGTCGTGAAAATCTCAAATCGTACACATTTCTAGTTGTTCATGGTGGAGTTCCACACGGAAATTTTGAAACATTTGATAAATAGCAGAAGTGTTAACCTTTGCTTTGCCGTCGAACGTTCTGACAGGGGTCGGAAAAGTCAAATTAGGCATACATACTCGTGTCTTTGCTAAAAATACGTGGCATAAGTAACTACGAATGACGGGAATTATGACGCCATCTGTACGCTAACATTACACCATGTTCGATTATTAAAAATTCCAAGTTCTTGGTTTATGTTGCACAAAGTGTAGAATGCCATGGGCATCTGCATTACTGTTGGTATGTATATTCTTGATATCGAACGAGCATAAAACTGTATCCGGACTACTGTTAATTTTGACCAAGATCTATAAACAGTTGGATAGAATTTTGTAAATTAAATTTTTACAAAAACTAATGAAGGTAAGAACCACCAAGAACTACCCGTAGACCGGTAGAAATATCAGAATAACGATCAAAAATATAAGGAGGCTTCGTTCACATACATTGATAACAAAACCAAAATAATAACGAAACTATTTAGGCCTTGCAAAGTGAAAGTAGCATACAAAACATCTATCACTCTCGAAAAACAGCTGTGCGTTATGCTATATACTGAACCACATCCCTTAAAAGTCACTAACTTTGCATTTTGCCTAACTTTACATTGGTTTCTTGTGATTCTCAATATAAATAGCGATTATTTCCTTAAACGACATTAACCAACTGATCTTTGCAATGGAGACTCGTTTTCTCTGAAGTAAGACTAATTTTTTAAATATTATTTATCTGAATTTCAGACTTCAGAGGGGTAATAACGAACCTACGAGACAGGTGATATGACGTCTCTTCTGTTTTAATGTCACATAAAACCGTCAAATGTACAGTACATTGTAAATAAACCTATTTATGAGCTGTTTACAGGGCAATTGAATTTGTAATGTATGTTGGCCTACTGTATTGTAAGACAGACCTAATAGTCGCATAGCTACTCAAGAAATTTACAGTCTATTATGTAACCAGTAGGTTCTTAACCGATTTCACAAGAGCCCGCCACTGTCTCCTGCCCATTTCTTCCGCATGAATTCACAAAAAAAAACATGTTGCTGCTTTGGATAAAACATTTCTGGAAAGTGTTTACGTGGGCCCCAGAGTCTGAATTTGACTCCGAAGAGGGCTCTTGCTGACAATCGCATCCTGGTGTATCAGCCCACTACACTGACAGCTCTCCCGCCATTCAATGAATACTGCACACGAAGAAACGCAAGGTCAGGACCATTACAAGTCTCTCGGTTTATCGACCGGGTTGACCTTGGCGGCACGAAACTTCCTGCAATACATTCACGCAGTCTTCTGCAGTCAAACTGTTTCCGTGTAAAGAACTTAAACATGACGGGAAAAATCACACACGCGTTATTGTGCGTTTTTCCTTGCACAAGTACTGTGATCTGAACAAAAATACGGAGGTCTGTCTATCCGCATGCAGAAGCATGTTCAGAAACTATCAGTAAAATTAAGTACTGCGGGTACACACTAATAGATCTGAAACGGAGATAATTTTATGATTTGATATAGTATAGCCTATAAGTGCCCATGAATCTCACATAAAACTTTTTTTTTCAAAGTGCTAATCGTACAGCAAATTGATACTTGACACAGTAGCTGAAAGTCTAAACGTTTTTGGACAAATTGTGTTTATATTTGACAAAACAAAACTAAGAATATCTTGTAGCTCCATGCAGTGTGATCAACTTTACAAACAAGATTTGAAGTTCTCAGGGAGGTGAGTGTTGTCTGAAGGCGATGACTGCTTTTATCATCAGTGTTATAATCGTCCTGATGATGGAGGCAGCACCCACCTCTGAAAAGTCGTGAACTACCAGGATACACGGTGCAACAACCCAAAAGACATATTTAAATTTACAACAACAACAACAACAACAACAAAAGAAGAAGAAGAAGAAGAAGAGATATCACTGAAATAAACGACATGAAAGTCAATGAGGAGTTTTAATGTATACAGCATACGCTTAGTATCATATGAAAAATAACACAGATGATAAAATGGGAGAATGTGGCCTAGATTGGGGGAGACACAAACATATCATGGTTATCCGGCAGAGATTGGAACCTAGCATCTTCAGATTACAATCCGGACTTCTTAACTCTCCTTTTTTATTCCTTCATTACTTCTTGGCCTCTTCTTAGGTTACTCGCTATGTATTTTTCTCCAAATTCTATAACTTAATTATCATTCTGTTACAGTAAAGAAAGCCTTTGGAACTATTATTTCATACATGTTTACAATTTGAGATAACAGAGGTTTAATCATCCACTTCAGCATATCTGAACCTGTGTGCACTCGGCCGGGCATAGAATGAATGACGCATGATATCTCAAGACAAGACAAGCAATCTCCATTAGAGGCATTATAGGCCATCATTCATGCTCCATGGTAGATTTTGAGGTTGCATAGCATGGGACTAATCATTTTGAGCACATGATCACTTCTACACAACTTATGCCCATCCGTAAGATACGAGGGGCGGTCAGAAAACAAGGCATGCATCTTGAAGTGATACGCAAGATTTTCGAAATGGATAACAAAACGACAAATGTTTTTGCTTCATAGTGCCCGTGGAGACACGTTAAAGGATGAGTTTATATCTTTCGCCTGCCGACAGAAGTCACTCTGTGTTTAACCGTTTGAAGTCTCCATTACATAGGTCGATTGGTATATGATCTTAGAGAAATAATCAAGTAAGTTTCCCACTCGTCTCACAGCTAGCAAACCTTATATTGCGCGAAGCGGCTGTGCGTACGTGATAGAGCAATGACGTAGCATGGCGCATGCACTAACGGTACTTCCCGCGTTCTCACAGTAGCATCGTTGCGGCTGTTGAAGATGGAGGTTCTTATTCCAGCTCCCGCCGCCTGTGAAGTGCGGTCAGTGATAACGCTAGGCCGCACCCGGCTCGACGGACAGCAAGTCTCCTGCAGGAGTTCAGCTGGGAGGTGTTTAATCATTCACCCTACAGCCCGGATCTCGCTCCCAGTGATTTCCATCTTTTCCTACCCCTCAAGAAATTCCTGTCCGGTCAGTGTCAGCGTTTTGAGAATGACAGAGAGGCGGAGATGGTTGTCACACAGTGGTTCCAATCCCAGGCGGCAGACTTCTACGACACAGGTATTCAAAAGTTGGTCCCACGGTATGACAAATGTCTCACTTCCGGTGGCGAATATGTTGAAAAATAGCTGGACACTTGCTGTATCTGTTGCAATAAATATTTCCATGAAATTGTGTTTTGTTTCTGTAAACGGCCCCAGGGAAACGTACTTTGTGGACGAGCCTCGTATATCCAGCGTAGAAAGCACTTTGATTTAAAATCGATGACTGCGAAATTTAATCGAAATCTGTTCAGTAGGCGGTGTCGGAGCTCACACGACTTCCTCATTAGGCAGTGTGCACTTCGTACAAAATGGACATAAAAAGTGACTTCTTTTATGTCGTCTCAGACATTTCAGAAATGGCTGAACCTGAACCCCCCCTTCCTCTTTCAGATCTTTAAATACGTAACAGATGTTCACCGAAGGCTTTTAGCATGCCCAGACTCATCTCAGACTGGATTAAGTTGACCTCCATATCATGCTGAGCTGGAATGGCTCAGTCAACAAGTGGCTGGCTGTGGACTTACTTTCGGAATTCGATTATTGAAAGGGACAGGAATTTCTCTCCTTCCTACCGCGTCCAGACAGGTTCTAGGGCCCACCCAGCCTCATATGAAATGGTTACCTCGAGTTCTTTCCATGGAGTAAAATAATAATACAAAATGATATAGGTTACTCCCCACTTAATGGTACCTGCACCTTGTGGTGGTGGTGGGGCTTGAGTACCTCAGTCATCCGAAGAGCTACTGGTAGGGCCTCCCTAGCCAGATTACTCGAGTGGGAGAGGTCAGACTAAGACAGGTACCCTGGTCCTCCAGGTTGGGGGTTGGTCGTAAGGCTAACAACCTCGCACCGTAAATAGGAAGATGTTTCGGAACCTCAATCAAAGCCTCGGACAGACGGACCGAATGGAAGAGGAGAATTGAGGAGGCCACGGACCGAATACGGACTGGAGAGCCATAGAAGAAGAAGAAGAAGATATAGGTTACTAATAGATGAATTTATAACCTTCAGAAAACCAGTATAAATGGAGTTGAAGTCCAACTACAGCTAATAAGTACTCAGTTCATCGTGAGTGTGACTCGCATATAAACAATTAAATTAAATTAATTTTGTGTTGCATCATCTGCATGCATTCTACTGTACAGCATCTTACAAGATGTTAATATGATCATCAATTGAGGGTAAGTAAGAATTTGTAGGGAGAGGCTGTAACTATTGCAAGGTACTGTTCTATTATGTGGCTAGGACTGAAAAAATCGAAGAATACCCTGGTCAGTTAGCTGGTTACTCAGCTGATACCAAACATCGATCATCTCTTGAATACAAGGCCCATCCCACTTAAAGGTAAGTTTGGGTATTCAAACGAAGGAAACTGAGATGGTAGAATTCTAGACCAAATAAGAAATAAAAACATTCTGGAGAGGAATTACTTGGAAGCCCAAGGAGGAGGGTAATATTAAAAATTATATGTTGCGTTATCTACACGGCACGCCAAACCAGAAAACAGCCATTTTCTACTTTGAAAACTGATTAGTTGTAAAGTTTGGATTCAAGTGCTGATGTCTCTTAACAGAATTTTAGGCCTTCAACATTTCTTCAAACTACGTGCCATATCCAGTTCCCGAAGCCAAGCTGAAAAAAATTCCGACACTTCAGAACTTCCCTGACTCATTACGAGTAATTACAAAGTAGAAGGAACTCCTAAAACATTCGATTTATATTGTAGTTTTTCCAAGATTTCATTGAGCCTAAGAATAATAAATGAAGGTGTCAGTGCACAGCTGTTTATGCGTGATGCAACAAGAAACAAAAATAAATGTCTGAAAAACCACTTTCAATTTTAAAATTTTAATTTTGTGTATTCCTATTTTTGAAATATCTGCATAATACGGTAACTATCTGTGAAATTTACGTTCCTTGACTAGGTCTAACTCTTTGAGAGCTCCATTACACAACGTGAATTCCACATAAACGACCGTGCACTTTATTTATACACACAAAGAACACAATTATAGAAAAACACAACATTTTATTTTGAAAATTAAAAGTAACATACATGTGTAGTACAATATACTTAAAAAATTTTTTCCTCTCTTCTTTTAGCTTTCTTTCTCCCTCTCTTCTTTTAGCATCAGTTGTTACAATGTTTCTTCAAAAACCCTATTATATCTGATAACCACTTGATAAATACAAACTCTAAGATTTATTGGAAACTATCTTCACCAGCAGTGAAAAATAACCACAGAAATACTGCACAGTCAATCTCTGAACTGGATTGCAAAAACGGACTCAAGCAGCACTGGCTGATCACCAACCGAAGCACAACACTGGGTCTGCACGATATCGCATCTCATGCATGTGGGCGTTGCCCTCAAACATCAGGTAAATGTGGCATCGACTATGCCTTCCTGATTATGGGCAGAACACCCTCTGAGAAGATAAAATGCCTTCCATGGCATAGAGAATCTGAAACAGGACATTCGTTAGCCGAAAAGCTTCAATCAAAGTAACATTCAAATTTTGTACTTGAGACATAAACCAATCACATAATTTTGCAGTAGACAGCCAGAACTGACAATCTAAACTAGCGTTACAACTGTCAGCTTCTGAAATTTAACCCTTTGACTGTTGCTGAGGAAACCAAAGAGGCAATTATATTTCTTAGCTCTCTTTCTTTTGAACAAAAACATGTCAGAGTACATACCTACTTCATCCACAACAGTGGAAATATTAATGTTAACAGTATCTCTCAACATGACAGAAATCAAATCAATCTTTTAAATTTTTTTGCATTGAAATGAAAAGAAAAATAAATGATATACACCTTATTTCCAGGATAAATTCTGGTTCAGGTTCACGGCACTGGCAACTTTATCACTGGCTGTGGAAATTCATCAAGAGTCTTGTGGCAAAACCTCACCAACTGCTGTTCTGATTTTGAGAGCACACACTGGTCTGTGGCCCATGGCTGATGCACTATGACGCAACTGCTGTCGAACCGAGGACCATCATGCTTTCCTGTCACTATGTCTCCTAGCTTTTCTGCACTGTCCACCTTGAAAACAGAAACAAACATCAAATCAAATATCAAACTTGGCAGGGACACAAAGATGAATCCGTAATAAACTCAAATAACAAATGCAGTAATCTTCAGCGAAGTAATCACAAACGACATTCGAACATCACATGCCAACACCGCATCCTAGCAAATATGAATAAAGACCTGTAAAATGTGGTCATAATGCTGGTCTCAATTTTGCACGTAGAATTAAGCATTCATTCATTCTTTGAGCCACTAATCCAGCAAATGTCCCCTGCCCATCTTAATCACAGTTAATGTCATCTGTCCAGGAATATGTAAAAGTTCTTTTAGAAAAATTTCTTACTAAAAACAAGAAAAATGTAGAAGTGCAAGGTTTCTGTTAGTATCATACTTCAAAGTATGTAGCTACCAAATGAAAAGCTTTATAACACTTTTCTAAGCAATGTAAGTGTCTCGGAGATGCTTACCTGAATGATGCGAATATCATTCTCGTAACAGAACGCCTGCAGCAAGACAGTCTGTATGTGAAGGGCCGCATTGCCCTGGCTGCTCTGTGGCATGATGCAGAAGAGGGCGCTCTCAGGGTCCATCTCCAACAACTTTATGGCTGGGAGAAGTCCACACGTGAGACGCTTTTCGGCTTGGGCTTTCCTCAAGACGGTCAATACCGCCTTACATACTACTTTCCTGTTCATGACGCAAGAAAAACACCCTTTACTGCCCTGCATGGCACTTAAATGCACTATTAATATTATCATTAAGATTATTGCACCACACGCGCATCCAAGCTCTCACCTCCCTCACTAACGGGCAATTTCCCACTGCAGACCGGATCGAGCTGATACACTTAAGTACCGGTACGGCATTGCACAATATTATGTCACTCGGGAGTGTACAGAAAGACGAAAACACGAGGTACAGCGCAGGCCATTGACCTGATCACCTTGAAATTTGGATTGTAATTGATTTCAATAAACGAACCATAGGATTGTTTTTGTAGAATTTTTCGTATCAGCGAACATGCATTTGAAGTTAATTGATAATACCCGGAAGTTTTAATACCGCAGTCAGAATTTTTATCTGGGGACAACTTGGTTCCCTCTCAAACACCGGTTCATAACATAAATTTATTCTAAACTCTCTTCGGTAGTACATGAGATTACGGTACATGTCGATGCAAGTCCATGTGTTCACAACGAAAAAAAATCAAAAATTATCTGAGTACTGCACACTTTCCTGTTTCGTACATTTCAGTATCTTCTGCTGTCAACGCATAGCAATAGATTATGTGAGAAAATGACGATGGCAAACATGGAGTGTCGTTACACATTTTGCTGGGCAAATGAGATTACATCAGATAAACTGATAATGCGTGTTTCAACACTGATACGGTAACAAATACGATGAAGCATTCCATGCGCAATGTTGCGCAACTCTCCATCCAGTGAAAACCCTCGTGACCGCGCATCTCAATCGAGGTTCATTGCAGACATTTTACAAATTACAACACGACAAAAACTTCACTGTCATAGAAATGTAAAACACTGCAGCATTTCTGTACTTCAAACTATCTACATGCCGATCACCCGAACTGTAATTCCCGTGTTTAGTAATGAGGGTTCTGAAGACCGCATAATTTCAAGGCCTGCTAATTTAACTGTTACAAAAGCTTGTGACATTTATATTCGGAAACGAATCCCTTACAACTGCGCAAACATACAGCTTGCACATAAAGAGCGTATTAAAATATGCTTAAAATAATAACTTATAATTTAAAAACTAAAATGACTACATAGCTTACCTGCTCATGTTTGTTTCTGGTAGGTCTTCTAGAGTCATCTTATGAATCTGCGTGTTCAAATATTCCAGTGACACTGTCTTGTGTTCTATTTATAAGTGAAGGCTTTCGTATTATGAAGTTACGTGTGTTTCGATAATCACCTGTCACTACACTTCAGCAACACAATACAAAAACACACTCACTATCACACATATACCACCAGACTGCTGGCGTAGTGTCGGCGGCTCTGAATATAGGTACAACCTAGCGCATGCGCTCTCACTAGCCGGCGTGAATTCCCGCAACTAGCACGTGACGATGAATTTCGTGGAAAACACGCTGTTCCGAGATGAACAGTACAAGGAAGTTCAGTATGTGGGACTAAATAGCTTTTCAGATTTCCTAGCACAATCTGATTTATTTTCTTCTGCTTCGTGCGACAATGTTTGTTTTTCACTCGAAATACAACTCCTACCTTCACTGATGTATGTACATACAAAAATCGAAACAGTAACGTTGTCGGCTGAATACTACGTAACTGTCTGTGCAGGTATGAACAAGCACACTGGAGCGATAAGATTACTCAGAGCAAAAACCGCCTGAGTGCATTACATTATAAAGCGCGTATGTTAAAATGTGCAGTTTTCCGTTATGTTTAAGGAACTGTCACACAACACATGACAGATCTCTGTCCAACGTAAATATGTGTTTATATGTGGCTAAGATGGGGGAGACAAAAAACGCATATAGAATTCTGATAGCGAAGCTTTTGGAAAAGTCCATTTGAAGTCAGGGAAGGGATGGAGAAGAAAATAACAACCAGGCGTATCTTCGGGGTACAGTTTGCGAGGATGGAAGGTAGATGACGCTGGCTCAGGATAGTGTTCAACGGCGGAATTTTTGGTTTAGATTTTTTTACTGTATTTTGTAGGAGTGTAATCCGTTCCACATGTGGTAAATTTAATTTCATCACTTCATGTAAAACCTATTAATGCAAAATGACGACAATGTATTCCACTGTGTGCGAGCTGTTGCTATTACAGCCCTAATGTTATTGTTATTAATTAAATTGCAAAATCATGTTAATCATTATCACCGGTAGAAATGGACGTGTTGAACATTCTAATTCTACTACCAATCTTATTTATTGTACAGAAGTTTAGTTTTCCCAGTTCATTCTTATTTTTCTCACGATGAGGTTTTAAGAATTTCAGAATTTCGTTTTTTGAAAATGTGGAAAAAGATTAAATTTTAAATACTGAACAGTATCAAAAATAAAAATGCCGGTCTGAAACTTATAATGTTTCTGAACCAGACACAGTTTTTAGCACTTAAAATGCTAAGAATAATTTTATTTTAAGAGTTCTAAACGGTAATGAAATTAGTTTGTCTTCCTGGCAACGTGCTAATACATTCCTGGAGTTTTGCCTTCACCCAGATTTCACAGAATGTTATGCGGCCAACCACCGAGCTAAATTAAATGCGGTTTATGCAGTACGATGTCCCATTTGGTGCAAACCGGTTTATGAGGAATCACAGGTTCGAATGCTCCCACGAATTTCTCTCTGCTGAGGTCCGGTTTCAGTCCCTGGTCAATCCACGAAAAAATTGTTGTGGAAAAACTGGCAATGGGATGTTTCCCACAGAATACTTCGGTTTTCCCCTGCTAATCAGTTCTGCCATTGCTCCACACTCATTTCTTACCGCCTCTTAGATGAACGACAGACCTGACCATCCAGCACGTTATAACTGGATCGTAAATTGGGTTTTCAGCTGTGAATCAGAACTGTGGACTCAAGAGTAAAGAAGTGAATGCATTTAAATGAAAATCGCTGTAAGATACATGCAGTAGTGTAGTATACATACGCTATGCTTTTTCGATCTCTCTCGATTACAATTCAAACTATCACGAGGTTATATCCCGTCACAAGTGGACTAGTATAATGATTCATGAACTGATTTAAACAGACAGCGACCCAGCAATTGAAAGTTCTTTTAAAGTGCGTGGTCTACAGAACGTCATTTGTAATGCGCGTACCACAGTTATACGCAGGGTGACAACTACAAGATTTGTGGTACTTGTCGAAATCGAGAATGTCCAGATTTGTATTTAGAAGGTAGTCTATCCACAATGACAATTTGTCATGGCTTTCTTCTGTTTTAATGGAATACCAAGGCAGTACACTGAAACAGACCATTACTATATCTCCTCAAATCCGTGCGGCCAGGCAGTGACGCTGACCACTCACCCCCATCCAGTGGGGAGGTTAAAATGAGTAGGAGCTGTACCGGCTCTCCCCCTAAGCGCCTACACGGCGTATAGCGGGACAGCTTTACTTTCTTTGTACTTTTTCGTGGAAAGAGCGACGTTAAAGTAACGTACCAACATCTTAAACTTTGTTTATTTGGGGTTTAAATTATTTAATAACTCTGTCAGCATCACAGATTAATTATATAGCGACGAATGATATGATTAATGAATCGAAAAGGACGTGGAAAGAAAGTTGTGTGACGTCTTCTCAGTTCCCAGATCTCGCCATCGCGCAAGAGAAATAAAAAACGCCAATGTTTATTATACAAATTTAGTCTTCCAAATCAGCCGTTTCTCCTATAACGCGACAGTTGTGTTCATGGAAAACACCGCGTGGTGGAAAAATCGCGTTATAGCAACCGTTGGTTCAATTGTAATTAAGAGATTAGGGGTAGAGATTTCGGGTGGTGTCACACCATCATGTACATTCCCTTCTATGAAAACTACACTCAGAACTCATTCTACGTTCTATTAATATGCACCAAATCAAGTTACAGTGTTAACACAACCCACACCGAAATTTTGACAGTTCTCTTGGCATTGTAGCTGGTAGTCAAAAGAATCGACAACTAGTGTCTTCGTAGCCAAACCATAACAATTGCGTTTGTGGTTTATTTATCTGAATTTCTTTATTTGGATCGCGTCACATCCAACATGAACCAGCATTATGTAAACACACGTTACAAAAGTGACTGTAACTATTTAACCCTCTGACGCCGAAGCTCTTACAAATAATATTTATCCCAAGAATTTAGTCCGACCGACGAGTTTACGGCGCCAACCCAGAAGAACATCACCATCAAATAGATTAAAGCTCGTCCTTAGTAGCCGTATGTAGATCTCCGGGTGGTAACTTTGAGCACGGTGTAGCCGGACATTTTTTGAAGGAATTCAGTTTAAAAACTTGCATTTTTCAAAGAACAATGGGCTGGCTGCTCAGCCGGGTGGGTATTTCCGTTGAAGGTGTTTTGGTTTGCCCCACCCCACGTCATAAACTGTTGGCGTCACTCACGGTCAATTCCTGGTCAAGAGCAGTCGCTGTGTATTGCTAAAGATTTCAATAAAGTTTTAGAAGTAACTTTTTCTAAAAATGTGTCACGTTGAATGCATCCCAGTACCCCATGAGAAGATCTCATAATTCTGCTGACCGATAGCTAGCTGATAAGAAGATTAGTGAGCTGTACGGGTGCAATGGATTACCTACTGTTAACTATTTACACGAGCTTCTCAATTAAGTGATAATCCAGGCACTGAATTCATTGTATGTGGAGATTCTAATTTTAATTACTCGCTAGAGTAGAGTATCCACAAGCTACAATGAACTTCACTATTGAAATCCTCCAAAGCCACAACCACTCTTCATTTTCCAAACATGAACCAGAATACATCAAACAAGACAGCATATCGTCCTAGGCCAGGGGTGGGGAATCTGTGGCCTTCTAGGTCCTTAAGTGAGGCCTTTTGACTGAATCCAAATTTTACAGAACAAATCCTTTTATTTTTATTAATACATGCTGCAATCAAATATTCAAATGCTTTCCAACAAAAAGCAGACACAACAAAGTCATTAAAAGATTAGTTAACTTTAAAATTAACAAATGTAAGTAAGATATTGTAGGTGCGTCATATTGTGATTTTATTTAAAAATAGTATTAAAATATATTAAAATTGTCCGTCAATCACAATAAAGTAATATAAGATAATTAAATGGTTAAAATATTATCCTTTGTTCCGTATCGAGTACTCGATTTACATATGGAACATTTTTCGACATGTTTCGGCTTTCGTAGAGCCGTCATCAGGTGTATGTTATAAACTCTTTATTCAATTGCTAATTTTTAATTTTCTTGTCATTTTCTTCGTTTTTCCGCCTTTCACCCACTAACACCGCAGTCAGTAACCAACCTCGCTCCGATACGATGTACTTCTGATCTCTCCTCTTACAACTTCGATATTACTTCTCTGACCAATATACGCAGCATTAACATCACTCTGACAATACAATTGTATCAATGATATATAACACAACAACAAATGTTGATACAATGTGAAAAACGAAGAAGTGATACAAAAATTAAAAATTAGTAATTGAATTAAGAGTTTATAACATACACCTGATGACGGCTCCATGAAAGCCGAAACATGTCGAAAATGTTCCATATGTAAATCGAGTACTCGATACGGAACAAAGGATAATATTTTAACCATTTAATTATCTTATATTACTTTATTGTGATTGCCCAGAGCCGGTCTGGACGCAGAGGCTAGAGGAAAAATCCTCTGCCACCGTCGGGGATCGAACCCCGGCCGTCCAGCCCGTAGCTAGTCACTATACTGACTGAGCTACGCCGGCTCATAAAAATTAACAAATAGTTTTCATTTTTTGAAATTATTAAGTACATAGTAGTTAGATTTTTACAACATAATGTACACTTTCAAGTATATCTAATTGAAGTTTCTTGAATGCTGCCTTATTTGATTATAGCTAAATTAATGCGGACTTCCAACATGAAAAGGTTTTCCACCCCTGTCCTAGGCCAATAAATCACGAAATTCCTAGTTAAGTACTGCAATATCCCAATGTCTCAGGTGCAACTATTGTTCTGGAACTGGACTTCTGTCACACTTAAACTGTCTCATGCGACTCACAAACTGTTCTAATTCTAAATACGATAATGAAAAATTGCACTAGCCTTCCTGCTTCCTGTTCGGGATGTCCGCGGTTGGAATCAACAACGGTGAAAGTTTTTTTTGTGTTATTTTCCCTTCTTTCGGGTAAATGCTGTGAGAACAGGGAAGCTCAAGATGAGGGAGCCCACTAACCAGTCACAAAATGGCCAAAATACTACGAACTGTGAATGAAACTTGGTTCAAAACCTGCGGTCTTCTGCCACAGCGTGGCTCTACAAACTGGAAGATTGGGCGAGATTTTAGAATTCGCACAGGGCGCAAAGTGTCTGGTGCCATCTTTGGAAGGTGTCAATTGTCCATTCAGGGGCGTGTGAGGGGGCGTTGGTGAGGTGGAGACGAACATTGGCTTGAGCCAGAACTTCATTCGGTTCGGCTCAAATGGAAGTCACCAGCACGTGTCGAACGCGTCAATGAATACCACCACATGGTTGTTAACGGCACATGCCTGTCTTGTGACTATTATTGTTACCACACTGCTGCTGTCTGACTATCGAGGTGTTGATTACAACGTGCGATTCCATTGGCCTGTCAGATCCGGTTGCGAGCTGTTTCCTGCGCACAAGTGAGACAGTCCTGCTGGACACGTCACTGCAATTGCGAAGAAGGAACTTCCTGAAGAAGCATGGAAGAACTACACAAAAATGGGAACTGCTGTCTTATTTGTTGCTTTAATTCATTTCTTTGTAAAGCAGGCTTACAGGAACACTCTTCGTCTAACGTTTGAACCATCTAACCAATGTTCACAATATTTGGTATGAACTTTGTGTTGAAGGCCACTAACCTCTTCGTTTCAAATTCCCTGCAGTCAGTTTCATCACGGCCGAGATTTTAACTCGGGACCTCGCGAATAAGAAG
>NW_019059959.1:717865-740392 GCF_000696155.1 Zootermopsis nevadensis | reverse complement strand
AGCTTTCCCCCATCTTTGCAACATATGGATTTCTTGTTCAAAAACAGCACACACTGCCAAAATCTAAGATAACAAGACAAACAATACTAATAACAATCATAAAACTTATGTGAAATATGGGGGCACTATTAGGAAGGATACTGATTGACAAATTATATCTTCTATGTCTGTGATAATTCTACCTTTATGTTTTACAGCTGACAAATACCTTAAAAATACAGTATTTGTTTATATTTGGACACCATTTTCTACTGAAATATTTAGATCACAAAAGCGATATGTGAAAGTTGCATTTCAAACAAAAAATATGAGAGTTTAAAGCATTCAATAAGAAACTGCTGGTATGAGAAATAAAGTAAGCAGTCCTTAGTGCAACACATATTTATACAAATAATTTGTAAATGATGACTTACAGCTTGTGGTCAGTAACATAATCACCATTTGTAACATTGTCCATACAAATTGGACAACTTGATTTTAATGGTGGTTTCAGGAACATGAGCTCTTGTGAATATGGTAATGAAACATCAAGTTCCACAAAAGACATAATTGACTGACTGGCTGAACATACTATTATCTTCTCAAAGACTCTGCCCTATGAAGTTACCCTTATAATATTGTCCAAGTGAGGTTGTGTAAATGTATATTTAATTTTCCTAATAGCATAACCTTTCCTTATCTAAGTATTTCTTCAATTTGTGCTTGGTATACAGATGCTTTACAAACTTCACACAACCATTTTTTTAATGCACCTTCTAGTTTCATCATAACTAAAGCAATAAGTCTCATCTGACTTACCAATAAAAATATCTGGAACTAACTATAAAGTAGGCAGTTTGAAATATTAAACAAGATTAAACTTTAGTATTGTTGGGTTAGTGAATCTAGGAGCCTATGATAGATTCAACATGTAGCTAGAATGGGAAACAAAGAAAATCAAATTTAGGCACAGATATCTATTTGAAAATGACCAATTGGACGATTGAGAAGATGGAAAGATATAATTACGATGGACCTTCAGGAAGATGGAAGGTGGATGTAACTGACTCAGAATCATGACTTTGATAATGGTGGTGTTGAACCTTCAGGTTCTGCTCTTGGAAAGCTGTTTAGCTAGACAAATCTTACATTGTAGTAGCCTCAATCACCCTGTTCTACTAAACAGAAGGATAAAGCAAACAGCTTCACAAAGAATTCTTACACATTTTCCTTGATGTTTGTAGCTAATTTTGTTTCCATTTTCAGGTGATAACACTTTATTGTGATGGGCTTGTTTGCCAATATGTTGTGAGCACCTATTTACATGTTCCATCCCAGGCATCTAAAATGTCCTCGGACATATGCAGAATGAGCATCTGCATTTTAGGCAAGTCAAAAAATTTATAATGTGAAACTCCCAGGACATCTGAGACACCTGGAATGGAAATGTATAATTAGGAACTGTAGTCTCCTCCTGCTGATTATTCAGAGACCTATGCATTGGATGAGCATGCTATAAATCATTACCACCATATACATTTTGAAACCATCATCTAAGTTAAACAAATCTGTTATAGCAACAGAATTATCTGTGACGCTATTCCAGCCAAGCCCAGCCACCAATCAGAGCACTTCATGGTCCACGACTAGACTGTTATTAATCACTGAAACTCAAAGATAGAAACAGCCACCTTGTAAAAAACAATGAAAAATAACTTACCTATTTTGGTAAGTGACAGCTATTAACCAATAAAGTTCATCACCACTATGTGCAAAATAATATGGGCAAATATGAAATCAGCAAAACCTCGCTCTGGACTGATGCCGTTGAATTGGTTCTTATTCTGTGGATTCACCTGAAGTCTAAGACACACTGAAAACAAGTGTATTTTATAATGAGAGCACTGTTACTTTAACTGTACGTATTAATCATTGGGCTAATTTGGATATTGGTTATTGGCTTGTTAAGAAATCCAACTTTTGTTATCTGAATTGGGGTTTTATTGCAATTAGGGAAATTATGATTTACATAACTCATGGAAGTATACACAAATCAGTAGTACCTAAAGCAACTAGCTACAAAATAAAACAATTATTCACTAACCTGCAAGAACAAAACAGCTGACACAAGAAATAAATCCACTTAAGAACGAATTAAATGGGAATGTCCCCACCAAACAGCAATAAACAAACTGAATGATGCCTGTTAATAATACGTAGAGCAAATAGGCATCAATTATTTTCAATTTTTTTGGAGTGTTATTAGTGTACTCTCGGTAGAAAGTCTGAAGAACGAGTTTCAAATTCGTCATCGTCTTTGCAGTAGCCTTATACAACTTAATTCTTTACTTCTCCTAACCACCTACACTTAACAACGGCGTGGCACTTGTAAGTACATATAATACCAATCGGACCACAGCTCAGCGCGGCAGTGGAACCAACATAAGCACGTCACAGATAATAAGTGGAAGGATGTTAATACACCAGCAAGTAAGTTACTGTGCAAATAAAGTACAATATCTCTGAAGCCCTTAAAATTGCGTTTAAGAATTTTAGTTTTTAGTATCATGTAAAGGTGTAAAAATGCACAGAAATAAATGTCGGTTTTAAATATTAACAAAACCGGTTTCCTGAAAATTACTACTAACAAAACGTGTTATTAAAAATATAGTTTATGATAAAGAAATTGAAATGGTGGGTACAACAAACTTGCTTGATGGATTTTTAATCAACAACACATACTCTCAAATCAACTAATTTTACCCATTTTCACTGTTAAATAAAATATGGAATAACGTTTTAGTTTAATTAATGTAACAGTAAAATGATACTTAACTTTAAAGAAATCAGTATTTCAGGAGGAAGCTCAGATCCCTTCTATTACACTACACAGTATACTCTGTAGCTGGATATGTTGTATAACTGATGAAATATGTTGACAGATATGTGCTTTTATTTATTTGCATTATGGTTATCTTGTTACAGGCAACTTCATGAATCATTTACAATTTTTTTTTCAAACTAATGCATACTATTCTTCCATCATAATATTCAAGCTTATCCTGTTAATAAATTACTTTGTCTTTTTTATCAACATGAGGACTTCTAATTCAAGAAAGTAAACAAATGCTACCTATCATTCACACCATTAATTTTCTTAGTGGGACCTACCAAAAAGGTTGTGATATGGCCCTAACCAGCCAATATTTTGCCCTTATTTTATCACAAGCATATTGATCACACAGATACCCCAGAAACACAGTGTAGTTTTCTGGCCGTAAGAGAACACTACTTTATGATTGATGCATAGGATGCCGAATCCTCCTTCCAACATCACAAACCCACAAATATTCAAATCTTGCAAGCAGAATCCACCTGTGCACTCATCTTTCTTTGTCATACACATGACACTATGCACATATATGGGATGAAATGAAAATTTGCCTCTAACAACCAAATTCTCCACTCCTACCCGATATCTCAAAAGAGTATCACCATTCACAAAAGAAACACTCCCTAAAAAAATAAAAAACTCATTAAAAATAGTAGTAGTAGTAGTAGTAGTAATATAAGCAGAACACTGCTAGTAGGTGCTGACATATGGTGCCTGCCAAACACACAGCATGTCAGTAAATCACTGTTGTGTGTTATTAATGGACTGCAGCCTTCTATGGTTCTAGGGTACCTATCTGGTGTGTAGCACCTGATCTATTGAAATTTCTGCAGTGTTCTTTATTGTCATGAAATGTATTTAGAACTCTTAAGGAGCAATGCTTTGGGCCCACATTTCATTTCATTTCATTTCATGGGTTTTGCTTTACTAAAAGGAGTAAATATTTATTTTATCTAATAGACATATTTCAAACACAATTTGTTGAATTGTGCATGACATGTTGGAAATGTTCCAAACCTGATGGAAAACCTTTGGATTATGACACTGATAGGCAAGATGGTCCTTGTCTCTTCCAATATTTAACTTTCAAGAACATTTATAAAATGTCACTGAAGTTTAAATTAGGTTATTAATGAAATCAAGAGCGAACAAAATAATAATGCCACATTCAAATTATAATCAGCTGTGGAAGTAATATTAATAAATTCAAACATAGATATTATTATGTAAACAATTTATAACAGAGTAGGCTATGAAGATGGCTGTCTTCTGGGTTGTTGCACAGTGTTGTCTGGTAGAAGATTTCTGTCTTCTGGGTTGTTGCGTGTAGTCCGGTCGATGTTAACCCCAACGGAAATCTTCATACTCACCGCTGTGAGAACCTCAAATCTTACATAGTCTGGTAGAAGTTTACCAATATTTAAGAAGCCCTTGCTGCTTCCATCATCAGGCTGACCTCTGAAACATTGGTAAACTTCTACCACTCTACACTGTGCAACAACCCAGAAGACAGCCATCTTCATACTTTCTGCCATGAGAACCTCAAATTTCACACGATATTAAGATGACTGCTCCACTGGAGGCTTGCACCATGGACAAACAACATGCTGTGGTTGCACTTATGGTGTCAGAAACAATTAAATGGGCAGAGATCCACTGACAATTGGCCACTAAATATGGACAGAAGAGTTTGCTATTAATATAATGAAATGTGTATGGAGTGGACCAACATTTTCAAAAGCAGCAAAATCAATGTTTTTGATGTAGACAGATGATCACCACTCACACCCACAAATGAAAAAAACATGGCGTGCTCAAGCAATGATTCTTGGAAACTGTAAAATGGATTGTACAGAAATAGTATGGGGGTGGAATGGACTGGATTCTTCTAGCTTAGGACAGGGACCAATGGTGGGCTCTTGTGAACACTGCAATGAACCTTTGGATTCCATAAAACTGGTAATTTGAGTGGTAAGTGACTGTTGGCTTTCCAGGAAGGACTCAGCTCCATGGAGTGTGTATGTGTGTGTATAAAAAATGTGCTTGCACACGTGTCTATGTATATATTTACAAGCCAAGTGAAAGAAACAATACATTACAAAGAAAAATACCTACCATATACTTGGGTGAATATGCTTGTTTCTCAAATATATTTCTCCCCTCCTCTGCGTGGTTACAACATGTCAAGTATTTGTGAATGGGTTTATTAAAAACACCAAGAATGTATAGAAAGTAGACTGAAACCTTTGGTGCAATAGTGGCACTGAACTGAATTGTACATAAAGTGATACTCACAATATTGGTGTATCGGAGAAGGCAGATATTTTTCAAATAATTCAGATGCTCATGGAGAAAGGTATGTTTGAGTTTTATTTTTCACAATCAGGGTGGGTGAAAGCATTTTTAGTGTTAGAATGAATAAAATACAAACATTTAGCAAGTAACAATACGCTAAAAACTGTGAAAGGCAATAAAATGGAATTTCAGAAACTAAAATCACAGATGATTTGGGAGGATTACTCAAAATGCATTTCATATTTCACACTACACACATTTCCTAAGGGTGGTCCCACTCCCACCTTGCTTAAACAAGACAGATACCTGTGATTATATCAATATGCTAAAGGAAGTCCATTCCTTGTTATAGTCAAATCCTTAAATCACCTTCAACACACCACTGGCATAAATGTTTAGGTCCATGGATGTCAAAAATGCACTATAGTTTCTTGGTACTATTCCTATAAGTTTATGATGCAAAAAGATATTTTCAAGTTCCTGTACACAGTTATTGGGTCAACACAGCTCAATTTATAACAATAAAAGCCACAGATTACAATATTTATTCTGCCATGTCTCTAACTCAAGTAACACATTAATGTAGATTCTACAGATAATCAGTATCATATATACCATTAACTCCTTTTGTCAATATTTTCATTTACCAAGATCACAAAACAAAATTAATTGAAGTCACTGACCCAAATCTGTGGAAAAAAAACTTGCCTCAGCTGAGAGGAGAGGAATGGGTAAACATTACAAAGTAGATTGCAATGAACAGCAGACAAGTCTGCTGTTAGCACATGCACCCTGGCAGTATAGGCTACTGTGTCAGCAAACACACCAACAATATGGCACCAAGACCAGCTTTCACATTCTCAAAACTCTCTTTAATCTACATCAAAAAGTGGGTAATATTTTTATCTTATTCACATCACAGAGAAACAAACACGCAGTATGTAGAGAATATTTTAAATTCTCTAGCATTTAAGAATTTCATATACATGGTCTACAATTACCTGGAAAACATGAACATTATTTCTTGTATTATCATTATAATTATTTTCAATATTATTATTATTATTTATCTCCACAACTAAGCAATGGTTTGGTTTTATATGTGCACATACGTACATAAAACAGTGTTCCATATTGGTCTGAAGTATGGTCAAACATTTGCAGAGTCATGGTAGAATGTTGGTCACAGGAGTGAGAAAAATAATATGGCTTCATCTGCAAATTTTAAATTAATTAGTCAGTTGTTTATGCATATGCTTCCACCCTGAAGTCTTATAACATGTTTTGTTACCTTTAGAGTCATATAATTTTGGTAAACATGGCAAAAGTTGCACAACATTTTGTTTCAGGATTATCAGATAACCTCACCAATTAGTAAATTCAAAATTTTAATTTTATCCTTTATAGCATATATAACATCTAGGTAAACTCAGTAAACTTGAAATCAGTTTAGGCTATTCACTTTTAGGACATTCATTCAACACATGGCATCTGCTAAGCACTGTTCTGTATTGAAAATAGTAAAATTAATTGGAGTTTGTTCAGTTCTTCACATGCAGATTCCATGTAAAACAGAAAAATTCTACTTATTTTGTAGGTCAGAAACTAATGACTTGTTTAGAATTGCTGAACTCATTTACTTGATTATACTTTTGTTCCCTAGGCTTCAAGTATTTTACATTTAAGTAATCTTATAATACTGGGATAAGAGAGATGTCAAACGTTTATCATGTTAGCATATTAACATTACTTATAAACTGGTTTCTTGTGAATCCAACCTGTCCCTGCACTTCTAATAATGAAAATATAAAAAACCACTTCTAGTGTTGCCACCTATAAGAGACTTATTGGAAGAGAGAACTTTTTACCCACATTTATATTATGCATAGGGAACAGACATATTTTGTTCGTCTGATACACTATTATGTGCTGTAAAGAGGAATTATCTGCTTCTTATGAAGTTAAGAACTGAAGTTTGCTCCTGGAAACATGTTTCAATGGTAATAATGACAAATTTATAATTTGAACTCAAATATTTCAGGGTATGTAAACATAAAAATAACTGGAAAATACTATAAAATTTGTCAACAGTTCCAGGACTATACATTTTTATTTCTATGTTACATATCCCACACTATCTGGTCATTGCTTCTACAATTAGAATTTAAACTGGTTCAGTAAGAACAAATAAAATGTAGTTTTTTTAATATAATATAAACTTCAGAAACTGATTAAATGTAAATATATATATTAGTACACATCTCATGCACGTAAAATAAAACAGGGTGTATTAAAACATGCAGAGTTGAAAGAATATCATGTGATAAAAAGTGAAAGCCAGTAAGTGTTTCTGGTGGAGTAAAAGGACAGTAGTAAGAATGTAGTACTAGTATTACTACTACTACTACTACTACTACTACTATAACATAAGATTGCCACCTCTTTATTTTTTGGCCAGTCTCAGTTTTGTTTCCAGATTAGTTGGACTTGGTCAAAATTGGGGAACTCTGAATCTTTCACAGGTCTTTGGTTTCATTAGCTGATAATATAATCCAAACAACTTCAATGTCATGTATTTGTACTGCAGTAAAATTTTACATTATGACACATTACTACTCTGGATTTCTAAATTAATCATATCACAACACATTTTCTGCAACTGTTATCATAGAAGTAAACTGTAGTTAACAAAATACAATTTTATTCAAATAAAACTGCCACAAACTGAATAGAAACAGAAGACAGAAGCCAGAATGAGGGACCATTATAAATCAGATAAAACACCAGAATTTGTTTTACTTTCCTCTGACATATGATTTAACTGAAAATTACAGACCATTGTGTCACAGAACAAGTCATATTTTTGTTTTAACACCTAATTTAGTGACAAAGGAAAATAAGAGGGTTTCTTGGTAATTTATATAATTGTGTAAGTGCCACAAACAATATTTCTGGACTTGAAAGGCCTTTGAGATGGTATTGCTGTTACTACATTGTGGTTATCTTATGAAATACTTCTTCATGCAGTGTTAAATGCCACATATTTAAATTTGATGGAATGCAACATTTCATGCTGTATTTTGTCAAGTCAGTCTGGAATACAAGTTCTTAAATATTTTACTATATTATCATCATTTATAAACCCCCCCCCCACACACACACACACTTTAGGAACTTGCTAAGTGCTTCAGTCTATTTTAAGAACAATTAATAAAGAAGCAGCATTACAAGTCTGTGTTTACAAAAATGATACCTTAAATGTGAAGCAAATTCCTTGGTTTTTACGAATTGGGACAAGTCCCTGGTATGGTAATTGGATTGTTGCTTTAATTAGGGATACTGTTTTCTTATGCATTACTAATGAGATCTACAACCACTGTACACAAAGAATTGCTTCATACACTATATCCATACAAATTCACACTACTCATTAGCATGCAACTCTGCTTAAGATGCTGGACAAACATAAAATTCTTGGTACGACTGAATTTTTCAAAGCAGAGCTTTCAAGTAAGCCCCCTCATAAGTTTTACAGCTTTTGTGAACAGAAGTGTACAGGACTAGCGTTCCCAGACAGACACAATATTCACAGAGGGTGTTCTGAAACTGTGTCACTTCAAGTTATTCAAGGAGTTTGTAGCTGAGAAACTTTCAGTGTCTGTTCTAGCATTTCACTTTAGAAATTGTTATGCACTGTTCATTCTCAGGCTTTTGTTCTGCAGATTTTTTCTTCACTGAGCAAAACTTTGTCCACAGAAATTAGAACAGTGAATTTATGAATTTCTGCAAACATGTTAATAATTTTTACTTCAGTATTAAGAGCATTTTAAATATAAATAACCTAGCTGAGAACAGTATCTTTATGCAGTTCTGAATAGGAGAATATCCATTTCTGGAAGCAGTGTATGGTCATTTCTGCAAACTAGTTATTTTAATACAAGTCTAATCATTTCTGTGCAGTTAAATGTGTTATATTGCTGACAGTAGTAACTGAAACCTCTTCTGTTTATGCATGAGATTATTTCCTTTGCCCATTCAATCTGAAAGTTAAGGCATGGCACCCTCATCCCAACTGTTTGTGGTTATTTAAAATGTAATTAAGATATTGTTTTACTGCAATAGAATGGCTATGGGCATTTAATTTTCTGTGTTATATTATGCTAGGAGCAGACAGGTAAAATACATTCTGGTAAAAGCTTAAGACTGGAAAGATTAATTACAGAATTACAAATTGAATACTTACAGTAAAGAAAATCAATAGTGTTTCTTATATTATCACTATCTTTTATGATGGATATTAACTGCAAGGCATTACAATACTACAAGTAAATGAAATTACTGTAAAACAGAAATTTACATTTATTTCATATTTAAATGCACAATGAGAAATTTTGCTCCACTTACAAATATGTTGAATGGCACAAGTGGATACTGTATATTACCTTCCTAAATATCACTAGATGAATCTATTTTTAATTTCCCTGTATGTTCAGAGACTGAGTTTGTCACAAAATTACCAATACGTTCATTGTCCACTATTCTGATACCCCTGCTACATCACCTCTTGTCTGTTAAGGTATACAAATGCCAGGTAATGTACATGAAGTATGGTATGTACTTTTCCTGTAAAAAGGGACGTGGTTTGTAAAACAAGGTGGCAACACGACCTGTTTCCTTCATCCACTGCTAATAGACTAAAGGTAGCTCATATAATAACCCTACATTAACAATAAATAGTGCATTTTTTAATAGTAGTTATCAAAATCACTCAGCATATGTAACACAACATGTTTGTAAAGTTAACATGGTTGAAATTGTTTCATCCCTTCTGGCAACCTGCAATTAATTTACACATTTCTAAATATACAGATATACTGCCAGCATAAGATTTAGTACAAACTATGAATTTAAATATAGAAGAGGCTTGAGGACCTATTGTAGACTACTAGCATCACTGCAAGAAAAAGAATATAGTTAACCAAGTCTGACGTATTTACTAATTCAAACTGTTCAACAATATAAAACAGAGATTTTGCAGTTGGGCAGAAGGCTACCTACCAGTTTAAGAATTATCTGTTTAGTTTGCTTAGGATGCAAAGCAACCCAAGCTGAACTCATATCATCTCATGACCTCATACAAATACAATGAAAGAGGGTTGAGTAGGAAAGATTTCTAACCTTGCCCATCACATGGATGAAATGCATGTCTGTTATAAGGAAATAATATTTACAAAACATATTTTAAGCATAATGAATTTTATAACTAATTATGTGAAATAACTACTAGGCAGTAATATACAAAATTGTATTTGTAAGGCTGGCAGCCAGACCATGCATATAAAAGTGGCAGAATGAGACCTTCTTTGTTACCTATAAATTAATCATTAAGTCTCAGGGCAGTTCAATGGTGCACATTATTATATTTATTGTTCTGTCAGTTTCCAGTTCATGATTTTTATGTAACTGGAATGGGGGAGCAGGTAGGGAAAAATATTTTCAGTTTCTTCAGCTAAACTGTCTGAAAGAATTTCAGCCTTATTGTTAACTGCTAGTTAACTGTAATTAAAATAGTTTATTGAAACTTAACAGATGTCATCAGGGCCTTCTGTGTTCCCACCAGATGACAATGATTTGTAATGGAGGGGCTAAAAAGTGAGAATAGATAAAATGGCCATATCCATGTCAATGAAAATCATTATGAACACTTTTTACTGCTAATTTCCTGTCACAAATAAACTTTACGGAGAAGTTTTCTTAACATTACCACCATGACCTGCAAATGATTGCAATAGTATTCTAAAGAATAATTTGCATGAAATTTGTATACTAAATAATATGATTTGTATCACTGGAAAAACTGCTTCAGAGATTTTCTGTTACCCACTTTTACTTTAGACATAATAACTTAAACCTTTCTTGTTCTTTCAAGCATTAGTTCCTTAGAAAGGTGAAGAACTTTATTATGCTCACCTGAAAGAATGAGAAAACATATAATAGTTTTGTACATCATATGCCAGGATATATAATTACATACACGTAAGATAATATACCCCAACCACAGAGAAAATCTATTCTTTAATTTCCAATATTCAGTACAAATTCTTTTTGATTTAAAGTGTTATCATTTATATTTAATTAAATTTGTGTCCAATGATACAGATAATTTAACATCTTTCAGTTCCTGTTTCATCAGTAGGTGGCAGAAGGAGTCTTTCAGGCCATCTGTTGTGGTTTTACAATTTGACTTCCTCATTATATTAATCTACTGTAATTAAATGCAAGAATAATGAGTAAGGCAACATCGATGCTCTCAAACAGAAGGCAAAGATCAGGTTTACAATACAATATACATACAATCAGTTATCTTTACATTACACATTTAGGCAATACTATTACATTCAATGGAATATGCTTGCATTTGTTAAAATTAAAATTAGATTTCTCTGTCTAAGAATGATACTGGAATCACATGCCATTCGTTTTTGCAGTAATATAATCAAATTGAAGAAGCATCCAGGTGATACATTTGATTTGAAGTTATGTTTGTATGAGTTCCTGTTCTTAATTTCAGAAATAAATAAATAGAAGTCTCTGGAATACTGACATCTGCTGAAACTAAAAAAAAAAAATCTTCTGGTTCTTATATGTATCTTTGGCACCTTTTATTCAGTACTACACCAATGTGGAAAAGTCTCATTTCAAAGCACCGGTTTTGTGGGGTACCATCTGTTGGCATTGACAATGTTGTTGACATTACTGTTAGTGATGCAGATCTTACAGTTCAGCTACTTTCCATCACTTCAGAAACATGGAACACTATTACTTAATATTTGTTTTAGAAAATGAATTCTGTGGAAAGTGATGATGGGAGGAATAGCAAATAAGAAACTGCTACTGTATGTTGTCTGGATAATGCAATGAAGCAGAAGTATAGGCTTTATCACCCATCTGACAGCTAACACACTGGTTCGATTTCAAGAAGTTGAGGTAATGACAAAAGTGGTACAGTACCTTATTCATGTTAAGGGTAGGTACTTACATACAAGCATTCTCTTCGCACATTGACTCCAACTAGGTTTGTCCACTTTGGACTACATAATTCACCCAGTTGATCCTCCCCCCTCTTTTGTGCACAAGTAAAAGACATTCTCATTGGAGAAGAAAGAGGAAATCCAAGTATAAATTATACAGGCAACAAATAAATTAAAAATGCTATCTCTGTGATACTGATCAAGAGGGGAAACAGAATCAACACTATTGACTAGATTCATGATATAAATGACTTAGGTAATGATACAACTTTAAATAATATGTAATATTTATCAATATTTTCTCCTTTTATGCAAAAACTGCAACAGAATATACACTTATGTAAACCACCATAACAGCACATGGTTTTTTTCATAAGTAGTCAATGTCAGAAGATGATTATGTGAGTTCCTGTTCCTCACTCTATGTTTGTCAGCATCAACAAGTGCTTTGGGATCTATCAATGATATTTTATAGCATATTAAATCAAAGGAATGTCATGTACATAAGAGCATGTGGTTTGGAACATATCCACTTTCACAAGCCATCAAGAAGAAAATTTTGCAAAATACTGTTACTCATAATTTGTCCCTGAAAATTTAGAATTATAACTATCTTCTTTTGTGGAAACTGAAGTATTTTATATGTTTGAAGCCTCCACAATGCCAGGTTTAATACTGCAGCATTAAATATGAAACCAAAGTTTAAATGAACCTGATTTTTAATTTCTATTTGTGTGACAAAAAATCTAAAACCATTTGTATGTTGTGAAAAAGGAAGAAAGAACTGGCAGTTACTGGAAGAGGCCACATGGAAAACGCAGTAGTTAAAAATACATTTGTGTAGGTATATGTACACTAAAACACTGACTATACAAATATTTTTGTCGAACTGGTCTTTTTATTTTTTATTTTTTTGGAGAGGATGATGAGTTCCAAAGGGATTAATTTTGTCAGAACATCAAATAGTGCAATCATGTTTGAAGAATGATTTGCCACCTCTCCTATTTTCGCTCATGGCATGGTGGGAAGAGTCTGAACACCACACACAACAATGGGTAGGTCAAACATAACCTCACAATTGTGGAGAGGGACAGGGTGTGGCAGGGGGAGGGGACACGTGATGACTGATGACGATGCGGTGAACTGTAATTTGTGTAAATCCCAAACGCATAAATATGTGATATGTGAAGTGTGAACTGTTACTATACATGAATATCAAATTAAATGCACTGTCATCTCCCAAACATGGGCATGGACAGATACAAAAGAAGGTATACACAATGTGCATTGTGTATAATTTTGATAAAATGGCTCATCCTCAAGGGACATGACATTTTCACAAATGCACTCCCTCATCTACAAAACTCCCAAGACAAAATGACCCACTGTTTTGTATAATTTTGCTGAAAGTAGGATTATATTGATTTCTCATTTTGAGCACTTAAATACAACTTCTCACTTTGTGCTACAAATATGCACACTTCACTTGGAGAAGATATTACATACATAAGAATGTAATTTGATAGTGATCTACGTCATGACGCCGGGTAGTCTTGTAAGTGGTAGTAATGCTGTAGAGGAATATAATACCTCCATATTTAGGGTTACAGACTGAGGTGATACAATCCTCTGAAACAGTGGTAACCACCTACAATACTACATGGTATCAGAACTCCAAAGACCACAATCAACATCTTCACTGCATGAAAACCTGAAATATCAGTTAAGGATAGGTTATTCAAATACTTCATGAATGAGATGAAATCATGTGAATGACTGTTCATGGTATATGATAAACACTATACATATCCCAAATGCACAGAACTATATATGTAAGTGACTTATGTACGTGCAAAAGAGAGAAAGAAGATTTTGTGGCAAGATATAAATGATCATGATTGGTTATAAAGCCAAAATCTGTTCAAGCAGAGTGCCCAGATAATAGGGTAATGTTTTCTTTGTGCTTGCATCCCAAACTAATTTCTCTTCTTGATACAAGTGGGATGAAACCACATGGTAAGTGTCCTCCCTTAGAACCCCCTGCTGCACCCTTGCTTGTCTGGCATTGGGTTCCATCACCTGCCAGTTGACCAGCTGATGAACCAGATGGTCCATTTCGGGTGTTAGTACAATCCACAGCCTCGCAGATTGTTGGCAATGATAACATCAGTGACAGCATCAAACACAAACTGGATGTTGTTGGTGTCAGTGGCACATGTCATATGACAGTAGATCTCTTTTGTTGTGGATTTGTTCTTGGCTTCAAACTGGGCCTGGATATATGCTGCTGCCTCTCCATATTCCTGCGCACCTATGTCAGACACAAGGCTTTAATCACAGGTTGGCTCACTATAGAGTTTTGGGTATGGGGCCACTAAAATGATGAATATTAATGGCATTTCAGAGTGACTTGCTGAATACTTCAGTGTGCATCCAGAACAAGGCAGCAAGATCCTTCAAAATATCAAAAACTTTTATGACTAAGATGGTGCTGAATTTTGATCTTGTAGGAGGAAGGAGAAAGTTCCTCCAAAATATGATTTGTCAGCCCTGAAGATGGAGGCAGTCATGTTCCTCCGAAATGTTGCTTTCCTCGTGCATGTCCACACAGCATTACAACCCAGAAGACCAACATCAACATATTCACCACTGCGAGAACCTCAAATCTCATATTTTAAAAGTTTCTTTATCAAATACCTTACAGATACTTTTCTTTCTTGTCTTGCAAAGAATTTCACATGTCAATGCCTGTCAAATCTCAGTATCATAACTTCTCTTTCTAGGAAGGAAAACTGGTGGCGGCAATTAATATTATAATTATTATTGTTGCTGTTGT
Source organism: Zootermopsis nevadensis (assembly GCF_000696155.1). The sequence continues at coordinate 725,358 of NW_019059959.1, read as the reverse complement.
TGCAATTGCTACCACCAACCAAAGAATTCTGAAGTACCACAAGGCCCAGATGTCTGTTTTAATGATTCAATAAAATTTAACATTTACAACAAAGATGATGATGATGATGATGAGTCATTACACATACTGAATATAACTGTGTACTGATTGACCAATTCTTGAGTTATTTCAGGGCACTTTTTCAAGTGCATAGGTTACACGTCATCTAACTGCAGGATGGTAAATTATGATTTGGAAAGGGCATGGAATGAAGTGGCTGTGGCCTGTTTTAAGGTGATAACCCTTCATGTTTAAGGTCAGTTATGAGTATAAGAGCGTTAGGACAGGATGAGCCGGGATAGCTCGGTCAGTATAGTAACCAGCTACGGGCTGGACGACCGGGGTTCGATCCCCGACGGAGGCAGAGAATTTTTTTTTCCCCTAGCCTGTGTCCAGACCGGCTCTGGGGCCCACCCAGCCTCCTGTCCTTTCCCGGGGGTAAAGCACGGTCGGGGCGTGATGCCGACCACTCACCCCCATCTAGTGCCGAGGTCAAGAAAGAGAGGAGCTATACCTCCACTCACCCCAAGCGCCTTTACGGCACGTAGCAGGACAAACTTTACTTTTAGCGTTAGGACAGGACAGAGGAACAGATCACTGCAGCAGACTATATTACTTAAGCACTAATATTATTAACGTACTAAATAAACAGGAAACCTGTGGGCTTTCAACAGAGATCATTTGAAATATGCAACAAAACATAAGTATATCTCCATTAGAAGCAAATCAACTTAGTGTAAGTGTTACACATATGACAACTTACCACCATACTCAGGGAAACATATCGTGAGTGGCGATTTCTTAATCTTCTCCTCAAATAAGTCTTTCTTGTTGAGGAACAAAATAATGGAGGTGTCAGTGAACCATTTGTTATTGCAGATAGAGTCAAAGAGCTTCAAACTCTCCTGCATTCGATTCTGAAACAAAGAAAACAGTTTATCCAAGAACAATACATTGTTATAATTAAGTACTTGAGGTTTTCTGCCCCCCCTCCCTTAGGGAAAAGAAAGCACACTTATGAAATCACCACAATGTCTGTGTGCCTAGCCCTTTTCAACGTTTGAAGTAAATGACAAATTTTCATGAAATTTTGTATGAGTATTCAATGGAAGCTACCCCAACATGTTTTAATTTCCTAGAGTCAGAGTAATACAGTGAATGTACAAAATTCTGAGAAGGGAGCACCACTTAATATAGGATTCTGAAATGATGTATAATGATAAAAGAGAGACCTATTTGAAAAATATAAAAATATATATCAAGGTAACTTTTTGTAGTATGTGAAACAACATGGTGTTTGTGCACAAACTGTTCACTAATTTTTCTATCTGACATTAATATCTAATAGACAACTGGAGGCACAAATATAAAATACTACTTATTAAGTAAACAACTGGGAACATGGCAATGATGTGGAACTTTGAGGTTATATCTGATTAATTTAATCCAGACAAAATCTGTACTTATGTAATAAAATCTTCCCCAAAACAAAATAATATAATAATGAAAACAACAACAGTAACACTAATTTAACTTCCTTACAATTGCAAACACTTACAAATTTCAACCCAATTGCGATTTTATTGTAGACATTTATGCCCAAGCAAGAATTGCCAAACAGAACAAAACATAATCTTCAAGACTGGAAAGGAGGGTTCATAAGTTCTGCCCAATTTTTTTTCTTGACAATCTGAATTTTTTGTCAGGAACCTCAGAGTCAAAGACACAAACCATGACATTTTCTGGTAGTCTCAAGAAAGTGTGGCACATTCCATCCCCTTTGCTTATCTGCAATGACTTTAATCTCCATTCCATTTTGCAAAGGGGACACAGGAACAATTGAAGAAGTTGAAGTATAGACATACTCATGGCACACTAGACTAGAGCCCTTGAATAAAAATACATGTCTTCCAAAGAAGCAGTAAAATGATGCACCAGTAAGACTTAAATTTTGTATATGTGAGTTACAGTATTGTTAAAATCTCGCATAAGCCGAGGGCAAAAATTAAAATTAGTCTTTACGGAATGCCAGTTTCGTGTGCGAACCTTCATACGACATATGAGGGGGTGAACTTGACTAAGCTTATCAAGGATTCGGTTCCGCGGAGCGAATAGTTCACACTGCATAATGGACAAAAAGTGACACCTTCGCCGCCATGTCGAAGTAGCTGTAACTATAACAACGGACGAGGGTTTCACTGAAACCGGGATCGATAGTGGAACTCAAGTAGGCGCGGCCGTGAGCTGTAGCGCTATTACGGGCGTGTGCGCCGTGCAGCCCTCTAGCATCCGTACTCAACATTAGCAAAACTTCAGTTTCACCCACCGCGCCTCTTATGTGTTACGGTCAACATCGTACACACATTTAATTGCGTCCAGTGGTGGGTGGGGTTTGAACCTCAGGTTACATGACCCTGGAAAATGTCTTAACCATGTGCGTAAACATAAACTCAAGAAAACTGCTATATACTACAGAGTTACGTATTAGGTCGGGGCAATGAGTAAAATCGGGACAATAACATTGCAGCCCTTGCTTTGTAACTTGGTTCTGAATGTACATGTTTCTTCAGAGTGCCTAAACCTTAATTTTTAATCGCAAGAACTACAGATGTGTATACAGCGTCTATATAAGAAATAAATACGTACAATTAAAATTTTACCGCACTCTTCATGAGTCTGCATTTCGTTAAACACTTAAATCATCAAGAAGGTTTATACTCGAAAATGACAAACGTTTTCTGTTGTTACTTCTACCTTTCAACGGGCTGAGCATAAGAAATAGAGTACACATTGTTTCAAACAAGTTTTGTTATGCATTAACATGAGTGGCTATAAAAACATTCATTCGGTTCTAATGATATTGTTGATTATAATACTCAATCCACCTCATTACATAGTTTACTAGGACAAAATTACATTCTCCTTAATTATGCAGCATTTGAATGAAATAACAGAAAATTGGCAAGATCATGTCCATCCGTATGTAAATTTCAATTCGAGAACTGCAAAACGTGTTTTGATAAAACGTAACATTGTGGAGTTTTTACTAAACTGCTGGTCATTTCCAATTCATATGAGTATCGAACAATAATTACTACCCCCCACGAAATAAAATATGGACGGATTTAAAGGCCTACGGCTTTCAAAGGAAAAGTTGCCTAGCTACGTATACGGTGAGCATTTAAGAAAATATATGGATAACAAATAATGAATACGAAGTGACGTTTGTAATGTGATTATTTTTACAAATGAGTCCAATGAGGTATCGAAATACTAAAAAACAGTTGGAAAATAGTCCAACACGAAAACTGTTCAAATTAATGAACAGCAAGGCCAATGAGGCATTCATAATTACAATGTACGCACTTGTAAAGTAAGTGTACTTCAAGCTGGAGTACTTCTGAATGCCCTGTATATAATGAGGTCTACGTACCATTGTGATGTAGCTAAATGCATAGTTTCAGTGGCTACAACAAAATGCAAGGACAGATTCTCGGTGACGTGAGTAAAGATTGGTCTCAACAAAGGCAACAGTAAGAAAACTAATGTCAATATCAGAAACATGAAAAATGTTTCTCACTCGGTCCGGAAATGGGGAATCGTTTCATTGTTGCAAGGTCAGAAGACCAAACGACATCATCAGACTGTCACAGTTTCGGTTCTGCTGACAATGTTCGTCGTCCGTTGATGTTCTCTCATCAGTCCTGACGGCATCGCAGAAAAATGGACGGTGGTACAATTCCATCAATGGGCACATTTTCGTCTTCCGGACATGACTACGCCGAAGTTGCTTCACGGCTTACACCATTCAGTGTCTTGACAGCAACAAGGACTGCTGAAGACCGTTGAATTCTTTCATGACAATCGATTCCGTTGAAGATTCAGGGAAGTCAGAGCTGAAGCTCCGTACTGCGAACAGTAGTTAGTACCTCCAGGGAAGAACACGCCCTGCCTTTCCTTTCCACTGGCCTTATTTACCAGAAATCTCAACTATTCTTTACACAATTTCTCGTGGCGACATGCTTTATTTGATTACCGATACGAGGTTAAATCGGTGAATAATGCCAGTCATCTTACTGAAAGCAGTTTCCCAGTAGGCTTCTTCGTTACAAGCGGCGAGAACACTCTGCATTTCCCTTTGATTTAAGGACATACAATTTTGATCTATTGGGGGCAACATCCAAGAGTCGTCATAATGCACTGTGGACGATCGTTACCATCATCGTGACAACATAAATCGATTAATGGACATGCGAAACGAAAACAGGCACGCATTATGCAAGAAACGAAGATAGCGAGGAAGAGAAAAGAAGAAAAGGGCGGGAAGAAGGAAATAACACAGCGGTAGTCCATCTAAAATGCACTCCCCCTAAAAGTACGGAGATTGATGTATGATTTGAGATTTTCACGGCGGTGAGTATGAAGATTTCTGTCTTCTGGGTTGTTGCGCTGTGTAGTCTGGTCGATGTTTACCACCGTTTCAGAGGTCATACTGCCTCCGTCATCAGGGCGAATTCGTCCTGATGACGGAGACAGAAATCTACGGAGATTGAGTTTGACGGTAACAATACTTTCTGTAGATATACAATATCATGACAGCAGAAAGACACAAAAAGTCAATCAGACCAGGGCGAGACGTCTAGGTCTCTAAATTCACAGGCCTCGGCAAAGCACTTCAGCGCACGGACCTCACATTTCTCGGTAGAATAAAGCCAGCGGCGAGGAAAATGAGTGTAATTTCAACTGCTCGGTATTTTGTACGCCTATGACGCACTGATGATAGTAATGTAATGAGAGTAATGACGATAACAGATAAGGCAATTAATGTCTTTACCGTTGTCAAAATCCTTTTCCCAGAGTGTGTTTGGTTTCCTATTATCTTTCGGCATGTCGATCCTTTTTAAATCCATACGGCTTTTTCAGTGCCTCCTTGCAGTAATCTTTTCTGCTTTGTTATCGACCTTAAACTTCTCACGTTTTCCAGCAAGCCACATCTATTTTTGTATAATCGTGCAGGCTACGTAAGAATCTCTCGAAGGTCTGCTTTCGACCGCTTATATTATTTTGTGTCATCCTGTGCTTTTCTCAAAACAGCACTTTGTATTCACTGATTGTGGAATTTTCTACATGTATCGAAGTCAAAATTCAATTTCTTGCATCTCTTTGGCCCTCTATTTTACTCATAATTTAATGAGATCCTTAGCCAAGCGTATTCATTAGTTCTATCTAAACGGCGTTTCTATATTTTCCTATATCCAACGGGAGTCCGCAGTGGCCGCGCGGTCTGAGGCGTGGACCTTGTGCCGCTTGATCGCTGGGACCGTGGGTTCGAATACCACTCAAGTCATGGATGTTTGTCCGCGTTTTTCTGTGTTGTGCTGTCCTGTGTACAGGTAGAGGCCTTGCGACGGGCCGATCCCTCATCCAAGGAGTCCTACCGAATGTCAATAGATCAAGCCAACGAAAAGTTGGGACCCGCAGTGCTCAGGCACTTGAAGAACGGGTCGTCTCAGTATCCAGTATATCCAACGACATTATCATAATTTCTCAAAACTGGAGATGAGATCGCCCTGATGATGGAGGCAGCAACGAGCTCTTAACGCTGGTAAACCTCCACAACCCAGAAGACAGCCATCTTCGGACTCACCGCCGTAAAAACCTCAAATCCTTCTTAAACCTGTACCCAGAATCACGAGCTTCCCAGAATTAAGCAGCATTTGGGTTTCATAAGAGACTGCGTGATGCGAATTGTTCTTTTCCGTGAGATGACAGTCGTATTTCATGGAAGTGGTTTATGATTTTTATGAATTTCCTATAAAATTTGTGGTGCAAATAGCAGTGATACTGAACACTTCATGTCCCAAAGCTTTTACATCCGTGATCAGTGACAGTTTCTTCCGGCGACTTCCTTCGGCTTCTTTATCTTTTAACGTTGAATAACGTTTATAAAATCACGTACACTCGACGGAAACTGTAAGATGTAAGGTAACGCTGGTGTGTAACTTCTTCAAACGCCAATAACTCGAGACCTATGTAAGATAGAGAATATAAACCTATATGTAAATTAAAGAGTAAATAAAGAGCTTTTTCTACATGATTATTATATAATGCATATTTTACACATTGTTGAAATAATTACCCAAAACATTTAATAACTATACCCCCGTTCCTTAACTTCAACCGCTTGCCACATCTAAGGCGTAAGAGTTAGATCTGGACATATTGCGAGTGAAATACGTAAATAAGCACGAGATTTTCAAATTTGCAAACAGATTTCAGCTAACTCTTACGGTTTAAGAGTTTTGGCCATTTATTTGGTAACAAAGAACGGTTCTAGAGTGTGTTGAGTACATGACGCAACACAGATAAGCTGTCGGCGGATGACGTCACGTATAGATAAGATGTAAAGGTATACATTAACGTGTAAATACAATTTTATTTCAGTACAAATATACTTCAACAGTTAAACGTTATTCAACGTTAACTAGGGAACCGTGGTTCCACTGTCAATTTTTTGTTTTAACTTTTCCATTTGCTTTGTCTTTTATTTTCCCTTTTATTCTTTCACTTCTCTTTATTTTTGTTCGTTTTACCTTCTCTTAATTTTGTCAGTATATTTTAATAAGAAACTGGCCTACTGTTTGTAGCTTCAGTCGCACACATAAAAAAGTAACTGCTAATTGGTTGAATAGGAATGGAACAACACAACACAGACGAACCTTGAATCCCTTCCTAATGGCTTTCGGAACCCAGAAAGGTCGTCTCAGCCTTCAACTAGATCCATTAATTCACAGTTCACGGTTGGCCTATCACCACTACACAGTAGTGACGATGTTATGAATGTTTATTGCTGCTAAATGAGCTTCAGAGGGGCACTTTCTGTATTTGTCGGGGACCTATGATATACAGCTACACAGAATTGAGTAAAACTGAGAAAATTCAAAACCCAACTCATGTATTATCCAAACAAAACCTTTTATTAATTTTTATTGTTACGTCGCACCAAGTTCACAACACTAACAACTTACAGGAAGGGCATGTTCGTCCGCCCGCATGTTTCAACTCCGAAATTGCTGAATTTTATTTTGATTAGATTTTTTTAAACTTCTATTTTAAGGTAAGTCAGTGCAAATCGGAACACAAAAAGAAGAGTCAGTGAGTATGCCGAACTCAGTGGTTGAAAAGTGTTCCCCTTGCCATTCTTGGTAAGTTTGGCCTCTCCCCAGTAACAGATTTTGCTCTGTTGTGATTGCATTTCAACCTAAAATGCTACATCAAATTATATAAAGACTCTGTACTGTCCTATTCACCCGAAAGCCAGCGAGTGAAAAGGTCCGCCAGTTTGGTTGAATGGATCCACCAGAAATGTAAGTTATTACTGAAAAATTCTGTTTTCGTTGCATATGTATAATCTTGTAATAGTTACATACAGGCTCCACATTCAAAATTTTAAC
>NW_019059959.1:682181-710906 GCF_000696155.1 Zootermopsis nevadensis | reverse complement strand
CCCCCAGCCCACATATCTGAAGAGTGATGAATGGTCGTTACTGCTTTAGCCATCACCACGTGACAATAAGCACTACGGCGCTACGGTCACTCCCTCGCCAACTCGTCCCATTGTTAGGTTAGGTACGTGCATGTATCGATATTTCCCCACAGCCAGATCACAATCTCTGATACCAGACAATTTCCGTCAACACAACTGACAAACATTCTTATTTCAATTGCAGTAATAAAATGTTTACACTACGTTTCGGCAAAGTTGCCGTCATAATGTAAATATGTTCAACATCATAAACATGCAATGAATGGGCAGTTCAATTTAGGATATGTTCATGACGGTCAACATATTTACACACCGCATGATGGCAACTTTGCCGAAACACATAGTATAAAAATTTTATTACTGCAATTTAAAAAAATTCACTTGTGTTGACTATGTTAAAAACCCTTTTACTTAATAAACACAAAAGGACGCTGTCATTTAAGATTAATAATGCAAGTCCCTAGGAAGATTACATATTTGATTTCTTCTCATCTGCAATGGTGTACAAAACAAAATGGCGAATACGTCACACTAACATTAAAAAATCACCCCCAAATCTCATTAATTTATGTGCAGATGTATAATTACAATACCACATAACGAAAGCAATTCTAAATTTTCCTCGAAGAACGGAAAGTGAAGATCAGCGTTCCCTCCCTTCAACGGTAGGCCCACTTCGCGGTGTTCACTGTTACGTAATAGAAAACTAACATTAATGCTTCCATTATAATTGGTCCGTAAAGTTGGATAAATTTTGCTTAGTTCGTAAGAGAAATTGCACGGTGCAGAATTGTTCCGTATTCCTCTTAAATGTCGCCTAAAGTAATCGAGTTTGGATATCCCTGCATTACCGCGATTTTGGAGTGGCCAAGGTTACAACGAAATTCTACAATACTTACTTGAAATTTAGGTTTTTGAATGAAAAATGAACTTCGACAATTCCTGTTGTCTTGACTCTTGTCCGCAAGATGTCTTGCTCTGTTGGCTGGTAGTCCTTGGCTCCTAGACGGTCCAGATCATCCAAGAAACTGTGAAGAGAAATCATTTTCATGAAATATATACTTAGATATGATTGAAGCCCATGATATTTATCACAAATATTTTCCTTTATACTGAATATTAACGAAATAGAAGTAAAATACTTCCCGACTTCAGACACTGTAAACATCTTTCTAACAACACGTTACCCCTGGAGTCAACTTGTCTTTATTGTGTTGAAGACAGCACAGTTACGAATTTCAATAATAATGATTCTGGTAATGTATTTTATTGTATCTGACATTTACCAAAGGCTTAAATATAATACAAAGTCATGGTGAATGGCGTGAAGTTGTAGCAACCGAAGAGTAGGCCTACAGGCAGAGGCAGCTCCTCAATTAGGCCCCCGGAGCAATACAACACTTGCATATTAATTCAAATATTTGACAATTTTATTTTGCACTTCGCTGTAGCGGTGACCCACCAAAACTACAAGGCGCGAGCCGCCACTGAGTACATGCTACCTATAAAGAACATTTTTCAAGCCGACAGACTAAGCGACAGACCTAACAGTACGGTCTGGTAACATCAAAAATAGTCCTAAATACATTTTAATTGTTCTGTTTTACGATGCACGCCAGAATAAATTAATAATGAATGCAACGATATATGTAAAATCTCAACATCACATTTCGAGAACAAGCTGCTCATCCAGCCTGGAGTACACCTTTCCATTGTTGACGATACTGTTCCTCCGGGGTTCGGTGCCGTCGGTAAATTCGAACGTTTCGGAACTTCAACCTTGAAGATGGAGATAGTATGGGTCTCCGAAACGTTCTCAGCTACCGACAAGTCTAACCAGAAGAATGGCATCATCGTCTTCTAGGACATTACCATTTTTAATCTCACTTTATAATGTTGTATTTTAAAGAAACATACTTTTGTTGGGATTCAGTTTCCATGGAATCGTATATTTCCATTTTATTGGTAAACTTTACCTGCTTATAGATTCGGGGGAAAGTCTCCAAACAACAAATAAATCCAGACCAGAGGAGTTTATCTGGTATCTCGTGCGAAGTATGGATATGGTTAAATCACAAAACAATTCCAATTTTTATAAACAGATATAGAAGAGCGAATAGTTCAGTTTCTCATTTGAATTTAACTTTTCTGGGAAGTTGTGCCGTGTAGTATGGCAGAAGCTTGCCGACGTTTCACAGGTGCTTACTGCCTCCGTCATCAGAATGGTGAGTCACTGCAACATCCCAGAAGACAATCATCTGTATACTCGCTGCCGTAAGAAGCTGAGATCTCACCCACTTTTTACTTATTTTCGTACATAACTATACTTCGGAAACATCTTGACGTAATAAATCTATAAACAATTGATTTAATTTTTGCTCCATTTCACGAACAGAGCACCCAGAATTTTCAATTCATGGAACTACAGTACGGACCAGATTACTTGCTGAGCTCCCTATTGCTGTGGATAGTTGCATTCGGCACGGCCTGGTCGGTGCACGGAACGGCCGGGTAGAACGAGTAGAAAAAGCGTGGAGTGCGCGCGCAGTGCTTATCACCTTGCTCTTCACCCCCGCGCCAAGAACACGCAAGTAATCTGGTCCTTACTATACACTCATTGTCCCAGGACCCACACACACGACTTTACAACAAAAGCCTGCATAACTCGGACCTGCGCGATGTGAAAGAATAAACCCCAAAAGTGGAAGGAATTTTTAGGCGAATGTGGAACGGCACATTATGTAGCGCACTACAAGGATCGCAAAACATCCATAAATAAATGTATAGTAATGACTCTAAAACCCTTAATCTGTAGGCTATCTATGTACGCGTACTCTGTTACTTCATTTGATTACTTGACTGCCTGTTGTTCTGCTACAGGAAATGCACCGTACGAAACGCTTACTGGGACTTCGTGATTGCCGGCCAAGAGGAAGGGAGTTTGTGTTTTATCGACGTCACTTCACCCCATTGCCCAACCAGACACCATCAATAATGAATGATCAGTGACAGAGGGTTTCCTTACCAGCGGAAATGCCATGACGAAACTTAAAACCTCGAAGAGACCAGGTCGGATATTTAGCTTAGGTTGGTAGACAATATCAAAATCAATCGCACAAAAATAAGGTAAGACGGCGCGGAGTGGATTAAACCGGCTAGGAACGGACTTGTAAGGAAGGTTTTTGTTGACACGGTAATGAATCTTCGCGTGAATTCTTTATCGGCTTTTAAAGGAAGACGTCGCACTTAGAAGTCTGTGGAATCAAAGTTTCGGAGTCACTGCCGAAATTATAATTTCAACTGAAAAAAAATTCCCGCCAAAATTATTGCCCACACTACATTTCGAAAGTAAATGCCATCCTTAATACACAGCACAACAGTGATTTTTCGAATATTAATTTTTACTGCTCATTTTACATTAATGAATTTACTTCGATGCTTTTACAGCTCTGTTATCTACAAACTATAGCAACCAACGCTGTCATCTGTCTGGTGAGCTGAAAATTACATCATGACTCGAATATTCGAGAAGAAACTGTTTTGTATCTTTCGCACTAGTGCGCAAAGCGAATATACGTTTCATATTCAAACACACTGCAGGAATTTCGATTACAATTTGTTATGGATGGGAGTAGAGATACCTAAGTAGTTGCCAAACATAAATGTGTTCATACTGGCTCGTCGCAAACAATTAGAACATGACATAAAATATAGGTGTCATTATGATTTACAAATTTTACTTGAAACAATTTTCGAAATGTCAAATATTTAGACCCCAACGAAATACAAAAGGTTTCATTTGAAACGCAACCCCGAACTACCATACATGAACCTCTCTGGCACGTAACGACGGGACAAATAGCAATACTGAAATTTTGCATCCGAGTTCTAACCTATTCCAGTATACTAAGTTACACTACGTGGGCTGTACAAAGTGGACTCTAAGTTTCACGCCCAATTTACATTCCTTCCCGACATACCCTTCACACCTTGAAGCTCAGAACTTTGCCATTATTTTAAGGTACGAAGATAGCTGTCTTCTGGGCTGTAGCGCCGTGTAGTCTGGTAGAAGTTTACCGACGTTTCAGAGCTCAAGAAACGCCTCTGTTGAGTGGCTGCCACTCCTGCTTCGTATTTTGGAAATGCCGGGTTTAGGCTTTTTTATATCGACACCGAGATCGGCTAAAGTAGACCACGTTTTTTGTGAAGATGGCTGTCTTCTAGACTGCAGTGTTGTAATGATGATAGCCATATGATGGAGGCAGCAAGGACCTCTGAAACGTCTGTATTCTGTCAGACTACACGACACTACAACTCAGAAGACAGCCATTTTTAGACTCACCGCCGTGAAAACCTCAAATCCTACATTTTAGAGTATGATTCAATTACCTGCACTTGCCATCAAGGTAATTTACATGACAATGAAGACAGCTTCCAAAACGAATATGAGTCCTTGTTCCATAAAATATTTCCTACAACAGCAACAGTGCTCATTAATAAATTACACTAATCCTCGACCACGAGCGCACATGACATGAAAGCAGACACAAGCGAACAGTAAATGTAGACTCTACAACAATCAAAAGATGTTACAACTGTCAAGCAGAACAGATGCCATTTTCGAAAAACACAACTTGAAAGGTACAAGCTGTGGTAATGACGTTAACTTACATTGCCTGTGGGCTAACATGGGGAGAAAAAAAATTGGCGGGTGCAGCATACATTTCTGCAGGCACTTTGTCATAAATCAAACATCGTATTTGGATTAAGAACTGGTAAGAAATTATTATTCTTTACGAAACAGTGTTACACCAACGTGTCTGTGTGTTCTACCTAGTAAAGTTTAAATCAACCTTGGACAGAAAATACTGCCATCCGAGGCATCTTTGTATTTTATTCACCACCCTCAATACCAAATTTATTTCTTCCTTCAGTCTTTTATTTCCTCATAAGGTGGTAAGTGGGGTCCGCAGTGGCCGCGCGGTCTGAGGCGTGGGCCCTGTGCCGCTTGGTCGCTGGGACCGTGGGTTCGAATCCCACTCAAGCCATGGATGTTTGTCCGCGTTTTTCTGTGTTGTGCTGTCCTGTGTACAGGTAGAGGCCTTGCGACGGGCCGATCCCTCATCCAAGGAGTCCTACAGAATGTCCATAGATCAAGCCAACGAATAGTTGGGTCCCGCAGTGCTCAGGCACTTGAAAAACGGGTCGTTCCCAGTATCCCCAGTATAAGGTGGTAAGTACTGCCAACTGCTTTAACGTTCAACAGCTGGTTGTTGCGCCCATTTCATATAATTTTTTGATATTTTGATTATCAAACTAATCAGCGACTTTTTACCTCAATAACCAACTGACCTCTGAATCAGAGATGTGGCGGTTTTCCTCGTCGGTAAAAACCAATTTTAAACACAATTTACATGATTTTCTAGTTTAAAAAAGTTATGTACAGTGTAGAGCGACATTTGAATCCCATTCGCCATGTGACCGGGTGTGGCGAATCAATACTGGCGAGCGGTGTATTGAGCCACTGCGCGCGCACCCAGCGGACAAAGTTAACTACGTGACAGCGACTTCAGAGATTTGTCGGCGTGGGCAACGAAGCTCATTGTTATGATGCTCAATTCTATATACCCGTTGTTTTGAATGGCCGAGATACGTATTGTAATTGGCAAAACAACTTGGTGTGTGGGTGACGCCAGAATTCTAGGAAAATTATAACGATCCTGCCAGTAATTGAAAACTCATCTGACTATGGACGACTTCACGACTAGAACTGCTATCCACTTTCGAAAACCGAGATAAATGAGCAAGGCGCGTGCGGCTTACTTATCGCCCAGATGGCGAAAGCAAGCACCTTTGAAACGTCGGAAAACATACCAGACCACACTGCGCAACAAACCAAGAGACAACCATCTTCATATCGAAAAACGTTTGAAACCATAGCTATAGATATTAATGCAATTTGTATTTTATGCAACGCACACATTATTTGTAAGTTGAGCAGTTCTTGCGAAAATGTGATTTTGATTTGTTTAAGATACAGCAGATAAATAATCAAGACCGACAATCACAAAGAATTTTTACATCCTCATACTCCAAAATAACTGGTAAACACCAAGTAATTCTGTACACTTTCTGTTTATTGAATGTTATTTTTTAAAATAATTTCGAACTGCTGCTATTATAATTTTCATATCATGACAACGAGAACCACCCGTAACACCTCGTTTTACATTCGGCTTTCCTTACGCAGAAGCTAAACGAAGTGTGCTTTTAGTTATGTGAACTAACCGTATTCTGCTACATCAAATGTAAAGGCACAATTGCTGAATTTCGGATATAATAGTTGGTAGCTTTTATCCCATTCAAGGAAAATGGTCACGCGACAAGGAACCTGAACTATTCATTTATTCATTCAACAGTATAAGCTGCTGTGTGACCTCACGATTCTGCTAATCTGCTTATTAGCCAGAGACTTCAGCACTCAAAGGCTGGACTACAACCAGTTGCCTATGTCGAAGTCTGTTACAGCAACAGACATAAAATTCCTGTAAATTCTTAACTGCTGAAAGAAGCTGGGGGAATACAGGGATAAATGGGCAAAATAAATGATTTTCAGTAATGAAAAGTTAACATTACTTCGAGAATTAAAGGTCATTCCCATTTTCGAAACTAACAAATTAATGGAATTCTCAATAGGCATATTCCAGATTTTATTCCGTTCCAATCCCATCTATTTTCTACGGGAAAAAAAAATCTTCCCTACCTCACATACCCAGCTACAGTGTTGTACGCATATTCACGAACCTCACATCTGTTTCTCTCTACACTGGACGTCACATGTCATAACCGCGTGTCTTGGCATGCAAAATCAAAACAGCCGACTTCTCTGTCCTTACATTATGTATTTGCTACAGCAATGGTCCAAAGTCACTCATTTCGCAAGCAACAAACACACTGCCACCCTTGTCAAAAATTCTGAGAACACCAACATCAAAAGAATATTCCTATTTCTTCTCCTTCACACATGCACATTCAACATCCCAGAAGACAGCCATCTTCAACATGGAAAGGGGTTCATACGCAACGGTTTGGCACGGAAGGATGAGTAGAGCTTCCCTATATGCCTCTATGGCGTGGTGTAGGTGCAAGGTGTAATACATCCAAACGCAATGGATAACCGTCTGAAAAAGAGTTTAACAATCCGTCAGTCGCCCGACTTTCCGACCCAACAAGCAGTCACGGGAAAAAAATTTCACTAACCAACCAACCAACCAACCAACCAATCAATCAATCAATCAGTCAGTCAGTCACTAAGCCGGCCAGCCAGCCGATCGGTGTGAGATTTGAGGTTTTCACGGCGATGAGAATGATAATGTTCTTCTGAGTTTTGGCGTCGTTCAGACTCGTCGGTGGCATTTACCAACGGGTCTACACGGTGCCGAAACCCAGAACATCACCATCATCAACCAGCCTGTTGATAAATTCACTAGAGGCAGTAGTTCAAAACAGACAGTTCCTCCCTAACACCATCACCACCACCACCAACAACAACAATCAGTCTATCCAATCATCCCTCTATTTACATATACATACGCACACAGAGATGGCCAAATGCTGATAAGTTGGTGACACAGAAAAAGTTTCAAGAATATCTCTGACGTTCAATCATTCATAAAACATCAAATACGCAGTAAGAATACTTACTATCACGTTCTTCTCTTGAGGTAATAACAAAACATAACTAGCATTATGCCTATTAAAATAAACGAACAATTAACCCAAACTTCTTTTCACTAGTCTATGTTGGTCTTCTGGGTTGTACCCACAAGTCCACACGACGTTACTACCGGGAAGACCAACACCTACATCTCCGCCGCCACGAAAGCATCGAATCTTCTGATAATTATAATTTATAACATAATTTACACGGAACTGATCACTGGAAAAGAAGCTGGGTGAGTCCTGGACGGGATTTCGACACAGAAGTGAAGAAATATCCCAGTGTTCCTGGGCTGAACAGAATCCCGATATATACCAGATAAGAAGCTGAAAATTTCCCAACTGTTCACATAATTATGTCCTTCAACTGCGTGTGTTTTACAGCGTCGAATGGGAGAGCGAATGTGGAAGGAAGCGGTCATGGCCTGTTTTCAGTTCCTACCCCCAAATTTAGGCCCATCCGGAGACAGCGAGAAAAACATGACAGACCTCAGTCAGTACAGACAGTATCCTGGTGGAGAAATGAACTCATGGACGTAGTGGTGAAGAAATTATCTCAACGATCCTTCCGGTAGTTGAACCCTTGCCATCACCACTTTACAGACTAACCGGAGGCGTCAGAAAACTCTTTTGGGTTCTTTCTGGCCTAAGAAAACAAGCGAATGAATTGTTTAATAGCTACATAATGGACGGGTCAGACAAAAAAGGGGCATAAACTGAGTCACAACAGACGCAAGGATATCATTAACTTCAGATGTAGCCATAAACAAAGAAGTGTGAATAATTGATAAAAGCAATCGTGGCCACAGAGCAGCGAACCGTCCATTCCAGGTGGCTCGGTTCGTTCACCTGCAATCGATATGGACTTTCCTGTGACTCCCATTCCTAAACAAAATCAAGTCATCCCGACCTCCATTCGCCTGTTACTAATATTCATAACATGAACATTTCTATAAATATGATGACATTGTTTATTTACAAATGGAGGAAAGTTGTCCTTCAAGCTGAACTGCATGTGTTTACCAAACACATTATTTGGGATTTAATGCACATGGTATAACTGACCTATGTTTATTAAGAATAGATACTACATGTTTAGACCTTAACTTGTCATCCTCATGTGATTCTCTTTAAGTTTTCGAAACTAATGGATAAGATAGCTAAATTGTATACACATTTTCTGCAATTTTCACCACGTAATGGATTGTGTCTTAAGCAGCTTACATACTTTAGCAGAATTGACTACGTAGGTGTAGTTACTGGTGGAAAGCTGCAGTTGAGTTAATAAACAATGAAACTAAAATCAAGACTTGTTGTGTCAACTCAACGTTAAACGTACTAAAAGATACATCACTTAATACTCATAACTGACCTACACTTCTTGTATATACTACTCTACTATTGCAAAGCTACAAGTATTACATTCCATACAAATTATTTTCTCGCCTAGTTATTATTAACCGTACTGAAAAATGCTTCAAACAGAAGTTTTAGATCTGAATAAGTCCTGTATTTCAAATTACTTCTCACCCGTTTGCGCAACAAGATCTTCTTTTTAGAAAATCTATTGACATTTCAGGTTCTCACGGCGGCGAATAAAAAGATAGCTGTCTTTTGGGTTGTTGCACCGTGTAGTCCTCGCCCTGATAATGGAAGCAGCAAGCATCTCTGATACGTAGGTAAACGTTTACCAGACTACACGGCACAACCAAAAAGACAGCCATCTTCAAAATCTGTTGAGTTCGATATAAACTTCATGTAAAGCAGAGGTTAGATTCAACTGAAACCAACCAAAATTAAATTTTGGCTGAAATCCAATAACAAATTTAGTCGCTATCTTTTCAGTAATTTCAGGGATTAAATCTAAACGACATCTCCTGGCTGTTGATACAGCACACTAATATTAAAGAATTGAATTGTGTAAAGAAGGTATCGATTCCTGGCAAAGAAGTATGTATGACCTTATTTAATGTACTATTCTACAATTTGCTTGGGGGAAAGAAAAGAAACAATAAATCCAGACCTGAGATTCGATCCTATGCGCATGCGTACAGTATATGTGCCTCCGTGCTTGAACTGGTGAATTGATCCGAGATTCAGCAAAACTAGAACTGGCAGGTACGAAGTGAAAGGCCAATAGTCTTTAAAGTAAACATTCAGTGTTTGGAGGCGTTCCCAGAATTTCGTTTTTACTTCTTGGCCATCAGGAAAGAAAAGCTACAGGTTGGAACCTTGCTTACATTATGGACTCACATTTAACCATATCTACGCTACGCGAGAAATGCAGGTCCTGTTGCTTACAGGCACTAGCCCACACACAAACTGGATTACAGGTTTGATGTGAATGAAAGCAATTTTTTCCGCTTCTCAACAGCTAATGCTATTCATGGCTTTCTAATAAGAAAATATATAGTTTGCCAACAAACATTCCAACAGAAAACGATTCTTTAAGTATACATCGGTAAGAAAGGAGTCATTAATCAGTTTCTGTATTTCCAAGCCAATAGGTAAATTAAAGTCTGTGGAAAGCTGAAATGGTTAGCCTAAAGTGAAAAGGTCTGCTTTCGTTTCGCTACCTCAAATGAAAATCAAACCAAAAACAACTACTATCTGTTAAAAGCTTATAAATTTCTAGAATCTTCTGGGGCTATCAGCCGTGTTAGTGAGTTAAAAATACACGTTTCAGGGATCAGCTCAAATCCTGATGACGGGGACGGAGCGGTCCCCGAAACGTCGATTTTTAACCAACTGACACAGCTGGTGGCCCGAGAAGATTTTATTTTTACTAGCTGCTGTGAAAGCTGCAAGATCATGCACTAATACATTTCGTTCGTAGTGTGCAAAGGATACACGTCACAACCACGTGGTTGAGCAACGTCTTACCGAACAAACATTCTCCTTCATTAATTACGTTATTATTAAATGAAGCAGTTCCAGTTGCAGACATTACGTAGCGGTAATAACATTCCTTACAGGAAAATCCAAGCATTTGTCTGGACAGACTGCGAACACAACTCAGAGCTAGGATGTCGTTTACGAATTTACTGATTCCATCTTTATTGCTGTCCATACATGTATGAAGAATGCCCACTTAGTAGTACTAAATGATGGCTATTTAACAGTTTTAGAACTGCAGAATTTTTCTCGCGTGGATATCCGCTACGCGTTTACTTAAAAAGATTTTAATCGGCCCCTGAGTAAAAACAAATGTCCACCCTGATAAAGAAAAGCAGAGCCTGTGATGCACAGACAGACAATTAGTTGCGCTGTTTTATGTCGGCAAGAACAAATATTTCGCCGAAATTTATATCGGCTGCATCAGTAATGCTGTGAATCCCTGACTATCACCTTCTGCATCTTTCAGCGGAAAAAGGCTGACAATTGTTTCACCATGTGCCTCTCATCAAGAAAAGAAATGAGCCTCGTCAGTGCAAGAATTTTAATAAGAAACAGCTGCCTTCTACACAGACGAGCACTGTTCCAAGTTCAAAATTGCATTCAAAATACATTATCTCTTCCTCGTCATGGCGTTTCAAAACAGAACCGTGTAGCGAAGGGGGGGTCCTACCGTTCCACTTAACAGATTCATACTTGACTCAATCTTGTTATTTAACAATGCTGGTTCAACTGCAAAAGCTGTCTATTCTTAAAACTGCATGGACTGCAGAAGAGATATCTGCAAACAACCGACAGAGAGGCACAATGTACTAACTAAAGTCACCGAAATTTAATTCAAGTGAATTAAATTCCTCTATAGTTTAAATCACGGTCACAACATATATTATCGTGTTCAGATGCTTCGGACGTTTTCCTGAACTTTGTGGAGGTGAACGAACTCCTAATCTCAACAAGCGTGATCTTGAAAAAGTATATATATTTTTATTCTAAATGATGTCGAATTTTCTTTCGAAGTGGCGACCACCCCGTCCAACCGCGACAAGCCTAACTACGTTATATTCCGAGGGCGACCTTCGAAATGAGGATTTTTATAATGAAAGCAGGAACATTTTGTTCTGGGGAAGTACACTATCCCCCCCATCCCTTCGTGTTGCACATTAAAAGTACTTACTACTTGGCTGAGTCGTTGAGCTGGTATTCGTTGGAGCGACCGAAACATTCCTGGACGCCGATATCGGCCCACAACCGCTTCATGGCGGCAAGAAGCTCCTCAGAAAACGGTTCCGTGTCTTCCATTCGCTGGATGACATCGAACACCATTTTCGCGTCCGTCTGCAAACAGCAAAGATGATGATACTCAGAAACTGCTCTTCTCACCAACGTACGTCAGATAATACTGATCTGTCCAAAATAATTACACAACGTGAACACATAATGAGGAAGAGCAGGGCGAGGTATTCACGGCGGTGAGTCCGAAAATGGCTGTCTTCTGGGTTGTACCGCCGTGTAGTTTGGTAAAAGTTTACCAACGTTTTAGAGGTCCTTGCTGCCTCCATCATCAGGCCGATGAGTGATGGAGCAGCAAGGACCTCTGGAACATTGGTAACCTTCTGCCAGACTATACGACGCAGCAAACCCAGAAGACAGCCATCTTCGTAATGAGGAAGGCGTTTCATGCCCCGGAACACTTAACAAGGAAGACGGGCGTCTTAAAAGTTGTATTTGGACCATACCAATGACAAACCACAAAATTAGATTCACTAAATATATTACAAAAGGTTCCATGACCCAGACTTCACTAGCTTTTTCTTATGCACGAAACAGGCAATTACAAGTAATTCGAGAAAAAATCAAATCTCCATCAAAAAGGGTTTATGTGAAATCTTACTAGATCAAGGGTCATAATGAGTGTCACAAAATATATGTAAAATGGCAGATTGGTGCTTAGGATTTAATTGTGAAATTTTATATACAGAAGGAAAGATGGACACAAATGCAGAGCAGTAGGTTTCCAAATTAGGCTGTCATGAACTGAAAATGGCTGTCTTCTGGATGCTTGCACCACCGTAAAAACCTCAAATCCCACCTGTCGTGAACTATTTGAAGCGTTCGCCTGAACAAATTTAGAACAAGCTTGGAAAGGTGTGCTCGTCAGAATAAACTGACATCCCAAAAATGTTCACGTCAAATCACGTAGGTCGTTGTTGTACTAATGTATTCTAATGTCGTTGTTGCGTCTTAGGTAATTCTTGCACCAATGCGTTCTCAGGCCACTGTTTCTAGGCCCTTCTTGCATTTATGCGACGAGGTTCCATTTGGGGGGGGGGGGGGAACGCGACAGACAGGCAAATATACATGGGCGGGCCCATTCGGCGACTTTAGCTCACGCTAGACAAGAACGTAAAAATATTGATAGATCTGTGAGAGTGGTCGGTAACCCGGATGAAATTCGAACTATGAACCTGTTGAATACAAGCCTGCAACACCAAGCCGCTCGGTGAACCCATGCAGCTTCAATGCTGTTCGTTCCCTCCTGGTGCTGGGTGCAACCAGGCTAACAGGCTGCATCCGGGAACATTTGGAGGGTAAAACCTGCTCTTACCGGGCACACACGTGACAGCCGTTGCATGTTCACTGAGCACTTTAGCAGACACAATGCTTTTCTGAACAATACAGGCGTGGGGACGAATTCAAACAAACGTATTTCTTTTCCACTTTCTTATCATTTGTACCTTTCGTCCAATTTATCCTTTTACTTCTTCCGTTTTTCGGCAATGTTCTGAAACGTCATTTGTGAACAACAGATCATCTACTACGTGAACATCTTCAGACTTAACTTCAAAAATTTCCCTCCGTAACCACAAATTCTAACACAGGCCCAGGCACGGTTCATACAAAATTTGATCGTACGTTCATTATGTATTTCCATATCATATTCCATAATCCGAAGTGCAATGGTTAGTTGGTTCTAACCGTAAAACCGAAAGTTAATGCAGACTTCTTGCAGCTGCCGTAGGCTACCAGTAGTATTTTACGTTCTACATTCAAAATTACATTCTGAAAGTCAAACCTCGAAAGTTCTTAAAAGGAAGCAGGAATCCAAAGAAATACAGAGCGACGCTCACGTCAGTAACATAGGAAATACACGAAGAAGAAGAAGAAGGTGCTGTAGACTGACATATGTTTCGGGGGGTAGAGGTGCTGCAGCCAATGGCATGTTACGTGCGCTACATATGTATGACCTCACATGTTCGAATGACACTTTACTTTTAATAATTCGAACACATGAAAAAATATTCTGTTACCATGCAAGATTCCCATAACTGACAGGGATGTTCGTGTCTAGTACGCATATGTCCACTGTTCGAAATCAGCACAGCCATTTTTTTTCGAGGCAAGCTGAAGCTGAAACGATAACAGGCCACAGCTTGTATAATATTGGTACACGGTTCATATCTCAGCCTACGCACTCGAGTATCTTGACAGCATTTTCCTGGTTTTTGTCCATTCACCTATAAAAATGTTCCCCGAAACGTCAGTTTAACGGCTTCAGTCCCGAGACGGAGACAAACGGGAACCCAAACCAGTACCAGCAGCTACAGCCATGGGAAGACCAAATGCAGAATCAAAAGTAAATTACACTAAATTAGTAATCTCACACTACTCTGCCATTTTTGGTTGTCAATGATACTGGAAAGATGTCCCAGGAAGGGGTCGTTTACTTAGGATCAACATAAAATATACAGCATAAATTTATTTCTCCAATATAAGAGCAAAACCTGACAACAGAGACATGATATATTAATGACCGCGGGCTGTATTCTTAAACTAACAATATTGCATATTCAATGTTAAGGTCTATCACGGCGCTTGTATGCCCTCATCGTGAGCGTAAGCCTCAACTAGCTGGTTACTGGCTGGAGCTGCCTTACGATGCAGTTTACCTTATCGGTTCTGCTGTGTTCCAGTGCACGGAGTACTAATGAACCAACAGCGTAAGACAGAAGGCTTCTGTTTTTCGTTTTTACAAATTTAACACGTCTAACATGAACGTTCCGCCCCTGGATATCAAACTGCGATTAGTATCTGTCCTTTCCTGGAAGGAATCCCGATCACATATCAAGGCTGGCATTTAGCTCGTGTACAATCCTGACTTTGTGTACTTTACCTACCTCTTTCAATTTCTCGGAAAAGTGGATGAAAAACGTTATTCGCCGTTTCTATAGAAACCCAAGCCTTATTGATCTAAATTCCAAATGGTCTGCCAGACTGAAGTAACCTACATTTTGCAAGCTACAAGCCAGAGTTCCAAACACAATGAAGTTCACAGGGCAACTTTGTACAAAGCAGGGCGGTATAAAGGAACACATCTCACATTTGAAAACGGCTACCTTCTGGGTTATTGCGCCGTGCAGTCTGGCAGAAGTTTACTGACGTTTCAGAGGTGTTTCCTGCCTCTACCATCGCCATGATGGTGAAGGCAGCAAGCGACAACCCAGAAGACAGCCCTTCTCACACACAAAACTTTAATCTAGATAGCAAGTCTCGGGTCGGGATTCGAATAGCCTACCTCTCAAATAAAAGTATGACGCGCTACCGTTCTCTCAGGCCTGGTGCATGACTGATTCTTTGGTCACTTTACGACGCTTCTTAGAAAGCATACGTTATATATCGGTGAATGATGATTATAAAAGAGTGGAAGAAAGGTGTCGCCGACTATCGGTATTAACCTACCATCTGCCAAGAGCAAGAGAATAAAGCAAAGAATACAGACACCGGTCTCCGCTCCAAATCTGAACTCAAGAACTTCTGAATATGAAGCAAGAGTGCCAGCCACCCAAACTCAACATGAGACAGCTTACCCTTTACCGTCTATGAATGGCATCGTACTACCTTTCTCGTCAGAACTGATAAATATTTGGACACACATCGAGTTGAATGTGACACACTTAGTTTGTTGGCACGAAAACAGAAAATCTAACAAAACTTTAAGAAACAGAAGGCAATTATAAAACGAGGTGATGAAGAAGACGGTACACGGCTAAGAATAGCCGCGTCAGTCAGAGGAGCTCATGGTTTTAAACTTTTCTGTTTCCATCGGCGTGTAAAAAGCCTGGAGCACGTGGAAGAAACAGTTATCGGCAGGCGCGTACTATTTCAGACGTGGCCTCCAGAAAAGGGTCATGAGCTAGAAGATATTTTTTACCGAGACGCGAGAGCAGCGTGGGAAGAATGACGTGGCTCTTTATGGAACGTTGAAGACAAATCAAGCGTTTTCGTCTGGCAAGGCTGTGCAGATCGCTGAGACACAGGGATGTCGAATTCGAATGCTGCTAGTGGCACGGATGTTTCCACACGTGTCCCCCTGGTGCCGTGTCCTGTTAGTTTTTTGTCTTACTTAATAACCGTTTTCCAACTGCATCACCATCAAGCCGATGTAGTTCGCTTGTTAAACGTTCCGGCCATCACTGTCCAGTCTTTTCAAACGTGGCCAGTGGTTTTTGTTCCAGCTGTCTATACTTTATAATCAATTTGAACAGTGCATCTCTGTGCATTTTGCAACGTGACAAATCCATTTATTTCTTATGGTCCAAAATTCTATCCATGCATATCAGGTATTTGTTCCACCCAAAGTGACTTGGTTGCGTTTTAGTCTTTCCATGTATATTCTTCGGCCCCTGTAACGAATTAACCCTTTAAAACCCAATATAAACTAACTATATGTACCACATGCTTTGAAAGTCAGTAACTCTTCATACTGTATTTATTGGTTTTCCATTATTTTCAACGTAAAGAGCGAATGTTTCCTTAAATAGCAGGAACAATTTAATTTTTATGATGGTGAAGAGCTTTGTTTTCTTTTCGGTACGGACTGAATTCTGAAATAATATTTAGAAGAGTTATGGCTCCAAATGGTTAAGTCACCAACCGTTACTCTGCGTTTGGCTCTGACTTTGACTTTGACCGTACAGGTTTCACTACCTTAAGGAGTTACGACAGCTAACGTGTTAATCTCGGCAGCGTGAAATGCGAAAATTAAATGGTGAATGCCACACTGAAAACGATGTGAAAGAAAGCAATCGGGACATTTTTTAAGACACATCACAATTTTCCTGGAAAGACTGAAGTAAGGCACGAAACCGTCAGAACAGCCGACCTGCAGACCGAGAACCAAACCATAAGATTTCCAAAAACAGAAGTATCAATCATTCAACAGCGACATTTAAGTATAAAAGTAGGTTATGAAGAGAAGACAGGCATAACATAATTAACGACACTTTAAACTCCGGTATTCTCAAAGGTGTTATGATGCACGTTAATCGAGTCAAGGTTTTATTTATTTATAAAAAGTTTATTTAACGACGCCATCAGTAACTTAGACCTACTAATGTGTAGTGAATTGGAAAGGCTACGGAAGAAGACAATTACGACTTATATTTGACGTACTACTCCGCAGGACCATATTTTGCTCACGATGTAGACGAAGAAATACTCCAGTGGTCAATTCAATTACCAAAAATATTATTACCAATATAAACCATTTCGACAAGGTTTTCTCGCTGCTTCTATTTCAAGGGTTCGCCTTATAACAGAGCTGAAATTAAGAAATAGATAAGTGACAGACACAAACGAAGAAAGCCAAAGAAAAGAGCAAGACAAAGAGTAACAGAATACAATGTAAACGCTCGAATGAGGAAAGAATTTTAACTTAGCCGGATATGCAGATAACTGCAGATCCCACTGTCTCGTCCGCGTTAATGTAACTCCACCATGCTCGCACTGTGGACTCGTCTATCAAGTATTTCAATACAGAATCCTGGAGGGGAAGTTACAAGACGCGCAACATCCGGTAACCAAGAAGAGGGGAGCAACGGAGGTTCTGACGTCAACTCGGATAATGGCGGTTTCCATGGGTACGCTTTGGAAATGTAATCTCTGTCAAATCCCTACACTCACACACGAGGGCGAACATTTCGAAGTTGCGCAAACGTGTCCGCCCATGTAGATATATTATCAAGAAACATTTAGAGGGGGTGTCTTTGCGCGTGTCTTTCCCTGATTCATTGATGGGCATCAATGTTAGTTACTTCTATGCGCGTCACATATCATGTCCACCACAACTGCCTTGATTTCTTACAACCCTTATAGCATTATTAAAACCTTGCATACCGTGCAGTGTATACCTTAAAACATAAAGTAAAGAGAAAAAAACACGATGCTCAACATATATTCCCAGTTTTTGTTACATCCTATTTTCTAAGTTCATACATTTTCTTTGGAAATTTGTTCTCAAAACAGCCTTGGTCCCTTGCAACAGCGTGGTCAAACTGGCGGTCTACAGGCCACGCCCGGCATGAGACTCTGGAAATTACTTGTTCATTTTAGTTTGTTCTATTAAACAAAAGCTGATTTATTTTCTTTACTCAACAGAATTTGAATCAGTTATAAAATATATTGCCAGAACGGGTTTCTTAGCTCTCGGGTCCAACGTGAAAAAGTTTCTTGGACCGAGATAATAAAAACGTTGGACAACCCTGCCTTACAGTAAGAGACAAAGGCCCACGTTCAAATTAAACAATATTGTCTTTTCGTTTATACAGCTAAATACCAAGGTTCGTAGAAGAATACCGAAGATGTTTATGAATCGATTCAATCCATAAGTTTAATCAGCAGTTAATGCTACCATGGGTTATCATTTCCATCTCTTTGTCGTCGTTCGTGAACTTTGCCACATTTATGAATTATTTACGGACTGTCTTCAATTTTGTGGCTGACAGTCCTGAGTAGGCCTAACAAAAAAATAGCGAAGTGAAACACAGACACGCGAGTTCACTGCTGTCGACGCTGCTCAGAAAACTGCTAGCGCAAGTGTCTGTGCGAGTATGAAGGCGTCAGACTTGTACCTTGGCATGTGATTTAGTTTCGAACCGAATGCCAGCAGACTAAAGGCAACAGCGCCGTGCTTGGGCTGCAACTTCTCATACACCTTTGTTAAACACGTCTGTATAAACGAACGGCGTTGATTCCAAACTGTACCTACTAATCAAATAAATTCCAGTTCTGCTACGTGGTTTAAGAATATCACTGTATCCTGAGGCCTGAATTAGCGGAAATGAAGACCAATAAGTCGTATATTTACGAAATATTCCAACAGCATCCCATAAATGCATACGTAATTTTAACCGGAAAACCTGAACAGGAAGGACCACATCAAGAGACATAGTTAGGCGTAGGTGAGAGGAGTATTCAAGAAACAGGGTGTGAAGATGTGAACTGTGTTAAACTTTCTTGGGACAGGTCCCAGCGGTGGGCTTTCGTAAAACGGCAACGGGTTAAACAGAAGTGACAATCTGAATAAATAATCATGTTGTCGTGAAATACGATACACTGGTGTGTGGAGTTTTCATTGTCCTCAACCAGCTGACAAAATAAAATGTTTTCACGGAGATAACGGGAGACTTGTATTCAAGAAGTATTTTGTTTGAATTTCCTGAATGGTATGACAGAACTTCACCCAGCGTAATTGATGTAGATTCTTACTCTTTCGCGGATGAGCAGTAATGGCCTGTACCACGCCAAAAAATGTTCAACAGCGGACAGGGTACCACGTGAGGGGATACACTCCTTGTTAAGCTTCTATCCATGTTCGTCATTTTCTATTAAGGTATAATATACCCATAAGGAGGTTAGAAATGCGAACTACAAGCTGTACGAGAGCTTTGGGCTTTGTGCGACAGATGATCGAATGGTGAGCAACTACGAGGTATCGATAGACTATGTGAGATTTCAGGTTCTCATGGCAAAGATAACGATGAAGGTTTCTGTCTTCTGGGTTGTTGTGCGCCCTGATGACAGAGGCAGTATGACCTTTGAAACGTTGGTTAACATCGACCAGACTACACAGCGCAACAACCCAGAAGACAGAAATATTCATACTCACCGCTGTGAAAACCTCAAATCTTAAAAAGATAACGATGTTGTTCTGGGTTGTGAAACCGTGTATACTCGTGGGTAGATATAAACGTTTCAGAGAAACATACAGTCTGCATCTTCAAGGATGAAACCTCGAAGCGTTGGTATCCGCCTACGAGTCTACTATGTCTGACAGCTATCAAGGTAACAAATTTATTAACAAATACACATAACAGTATTATATATTATCTATACACAATAATTCCCTCAGAGTTGAGTATCTATCTGTACATCACGTTTCTTTACAGCACTTCTAGATGGAATTAAGATCGTAAATACAGCAGGCACACACATAAAGCGATGGTAGTCGGTGTCCGCAAACTGTTGAAATAGTACATATGGCGTCATAAAAATATATTCTCTGAATCTTCTAATCCTTGGGGTCTGATAATGAAAGAAAATAAATTTTTATCTTCATCAGTTATTTTCGTAACTTTACACGTTCTACTTTAGAAAATAAATAAACTACGTTTCGAAAGCTGGATTCTGCTTCCGTCTTCAGGTAAAAAGACAGAAGAAGAATCCAGCTTCTGAGACGCAGTGTTATTTTATAATTTTGACGATGGAGAAAGTTAAAGAAAACAATTTTACACTGTACAGTTCTGACACCACCACCACCACCACCACCACCACCACCACCACCACCACCACCATCATCATCATCATCACGTCGTTCCCATGCATGTATTAACAGGAAAACTGTCACTAGAGGATTACTGGTTGCTTTATGATGATCTATATCTCAACAGAATAAAACCTCTCTTCTGTGAAGACGGACAAGCACTGAGGCCTTATAGTTCGAGTAAGACTTTATTTAAACATTTGAATTCTTTTCCAATATGGGACACATCAGCTATTGACATGTGCTGATGATGTTAATGTATTGGGTGACGATATAAATAAAATAAAGAGGAACACAGATGTTTTACTATAAGCTAGAAGAAAGGTTGGACTAGAAGTAAATTCACAAGAAATACTAAGTGCATGTTTGTATACCGTCAGCAGACAGGCGGGAAAAATCATTTTAGAATATCCAAGTAAATTTTTATTCATTTTAGTGTGGCTAATAAATCCTTTGAAAGTGTGACAAAGTTAAAATATTTGGGAACATCAACAACAAATCAAAATGATATTCATGAGGACGTTAGGAGGAGACTAAATTCCGGAAATGCTTGTACTTTTAGTTCAAAATATTTTGTCTTCGCGTCTGATTTCTAAGAACTTGAAAATTAAAGTATACAAAACAATAATTTTACCTGTTGTTTTGTATGGGTGCGAAACATGGTCTCTCATTCTGAGGAAGGAACACAGGTTGCAGGTGTTGGAGAATAGGGTATTGACGAGGATATTTGGGCCTAGGAGAGAAGACGATGAGGCATGGACAAAACTGCATAATGATGAGCTTGAAAATTTGTACTCCTCCCCCAACACTGTCAGGGTGATTAAGTTAAGAAGAATGAGATGGGCGGGGCATGTGGCGCGCATGGATGGGACAAGAGGTTTGCATCGGGTATTGGTCGCGAAGCCTCAGGGGAATAGACCTCTGGGGAGACCTAGACGTAGATGGGAGGATAATGTCAGGCGGGATCTATGGGAGAAACGAGTTGAAGGAGACTGGATTTTGTTGGCCAAGGACAGGGTCCGGTGGAGGGCTTTGGTTAGTTCGGTGATGAACCTTAGGGTTCCCTACGCCACCTAGTTAGTTACTTAGTTATTCTTTTCCAGTTACCAATACTTCATGATTCTCATCGTGACCACACAACATGACACAAGAAGAATGGGTGGCCTGGTCATAATGCCATTAATTTATATTCATGGCATACCAATCGTCCGTTACTGGAAGGCTGTATGTTGACGGTTACCGTCGCAGATCACACTATCACCACAAAGACAGAGTGGTGACTAAATATCAAGGTACATCTACTCGTGTGGAAACTCGGTCGTGGTAATGCCTTGAAAAAACTATTTTGCTAATACACAGATAAAAATATTTTCCTTTAGTCTATTTTTCATTAAACATACACCATTATAAAAACGTTTGGAATAAAAGCGATACATAATGATAAGACCTACTGATTTTATGAACTGTAAACAACTCTGGAGAGAAAAAAAAGACTGTTGAGTTTGGTTTGAGCTGCATGTTAGGTCTGAGTAAAAGATACAAACCAAAATGATCTCGGCTGACCATCTTCAGTGTACATCGCCAAGTTGAGTAATGCAGACGACGAAACCGCGATCTCCCGACTGTGTTCACTTCATTAGGCACGCACATAGAATGCATAAAAATAAATAAAACGAACCCATATGAGACTCTGCACAATACTGACGGTTCCTTCTTCACCATCTTCACGAAAAAATTGTATTTTAACAAAAACAGAAGACAGAAGCTGGAGCGTAGGGCCTATCTTCAAAATTAAAATTAGTCATAAGGACTCGTACGTTACGAATAATTTTTAGTTGTACGTGTTGATACTGCACAGGTAACAGAAAAATAACGGGAAATTAGGAACTTAGAAGGTTGGGAGCCTCTACAGGGAATATTAATTGAAAAATATTGAAACGATACAGCAACTTTTAGGGTTAAAATCGACATTAACTTTACTGCAATGACAGTAGATACAACACAGATTCTACATCCAAGTTCTACAGCTAACTACAAACAAGTCGAATTATTAGAAAAACCGGAAAGTCTGGACAAGAGGTTCTCAACCCACAATCCGCAGGACGCAGATGTCTCTTACGTGGCCCGCGTACACTACTGTAATATAGTATTACACCGTATAATGAAAATTAAATGTTTAATTTAAAGCGTATAACTAATAAAAATAAGAACTAGTTAGAAGATTTCTGTCTTCTGCGTTGTTGCGCTGTGTAGTATGGTCAGAGGTCATACTGCCTCCGTCATCAGGGCGATGAATCGCCCTGATGACTGACGGACGGACCGCTGTGGAAACCTCAAATTTTACAGGAACTAAATACATTGATTACGAAAACTGAGTAACAGGCCTACGTGAAAACGTTTGCAACAGATGCCTCATTTACACAATTCAACGGCCTACAAGTACGAAGGCTGAACGTGGCTTAGGATCTTAGAAGGCCGAAAACCCCTGCGTAATGAATAAGTATGACTGGCAGTCGTAACAAGTCGGGAACCTGCTCCATCGTAGTAGTAGTAGTAGTGGAGGAAAACAGCGAAACCGTTGAAGAATAGAGATGAGACTGATGAGAGATATAAGATAATGGAAGAAAATAAGAAACTGAAAAGAAGGTGTCGCACGAGGATTGTTTCTGTGTATATTCAACGACGTTGTTTAACCGCACTGGTTACATAATGCAAAGATGGGTTGTGAATGATAAATGGTAAGAACGGAGAGAAGCGAACGTGACCTGGAGATATTGAACGAACCTCAAGCATCCTGAACATGACGAGCGAAAACCACTCAACCGCGACGTTTGGTAGAGGAAGAAGAGATGCTAATGATTCGCAGTCAATCTCGCATTCAGCAGCAAGGTCTTTAGCCTCGCTGTAAAGGACATGCAGTGAGCGTGCTGGTGATGTGCGTTTGTCACTGCGCCGCGCCGCCATCAGGTCGCCGGCCTACTGCCGCCTTGGCCTGATCAATACTCGACTAGTTACTGCCGTGTTATTGATTACGACTATAATCTTTATAAACACAAACGAGTGACTGGTACTGGAGGCAGGTCATTTACCTGAAACGATTAGTGGAATATATTTCACCTTCTAAACCAGCGTTCCGCAAATAAAAAAAAAAAAAAATCCGCGGCACACCTCAGAATTTTGTCTTATAATATGAGGTTACGCAAGTATCCATGGTCATACATATTGTGACGTGTTGCCATGAGAGCAGCATAACAATGTCAATAAACAGTTTAGTTGTCTGTTTATTTACATTGTCGCGTCTGGCATTGTTGTCTGTTTATATACATTGTTGTATTTGACATTGTCGTATTCGGCATTGTCTATTTATAGACATTGTTGTATTTTTATAGCCATTGTTGCGTCTGTTTATAGACATTGTTGTATTTTTATAGACATTGTTGTATTTGTATAAAAGCCGATTGACAAGGGCTTTGGTGTGGTTGGAAAGGGAGAGTGTTAGAGTGAGGTTGTATTGTGAGGAGACTGTTGGAGGTTGTATTGTGGAAGAGTGTGAGTCAGGATGTAGAAGTGAGTTGCAAGCGATATGCTGTTGCGGACATTGGTGGAGTCGAGTGAGTGGAGCCAACGAGAGGTGTGGTGTGGCGCCGAGAAAGGACTGGTCGGCTACGTGTGAATGTCATTAGTTGTTCTCAAGGTTGCCTGTCCGAGTATTGACCCAGAAGCCTGACCTTCAGAAAAGTGCTCCGAATCTTCTCATCAGCCACCTCCGGAACTTCTCTCTGATCCCCCCCTTCAGGCGATGGAACATCTTCTTTATCGTGCTTCTCGGCCTGTTTTGAGACTCTGTCTCCTTCTCCACAGTGACACTCGCTTTCATACCCCATTTTGTTTTCTTATGCTTCCCTTCCACGGGTTGACGATTTGTCATCCTCTGTAACTGCTCTCTGATGTGTTGTATAATAATCCAGAACACATAAAGGTTGAAACACACATCGAGCACAAAGCAGGCTATGTCAGTTGTGGCGTAGCTCTTGAGTTGGACAGCCGTGCATTCTTGCCCGAAAATCTGTTTTATCCAGCAAAGCATTTTCTCCTGGAAGGTGAGGGTTGGTGCCGGGCGTTCAAATAACCGAGTTAATGAACATGGCAGATAGTTGGTGTATTGTTGCATTATGCTGTGATATTCTGCAACGTTTCTACCAGCACGAATTTATCTAGTCTACGAGCTGAGCTGTGAAACGTTTTTAGAAGAAGTGCGTCGTAGACTAGATAAATTCGTGCTGGTAGAAACGTTGCAGAATATCACAGCATAATGCAACAATACACCAACTATCTGCCATATTCATTAACTCGGTTATTTGAACGCCCGGCACCAACCCTCACCTTCCAGGAGAAAATGCTTTGCTGGATAAAACAGATTTTCGGGCAAGAATGCACGGCTGTCCAACTCAAGAGCTACGCCACAACTGACATAGCCTGCTTTGTGCTCGATGTGTGTTTCAACCTTTATGTGTTCTGGATTATTATACAACACATCAGAGAGCAGTTACAGAGGATGACAAATCGTCAACCCGTGGAAGGGAAGCATAAGAAAACAAAATGGGGTATGAAAGCGAGTGTCACTGTGGAGAAGGAGACAGAGTCTCAAAACAGGCCGAGAAGCACGATAAAGAAGATGTTCCATCGCCTGAAGGGGGGGATCAGAGAGAAGTTCCGGAGGTGGCTGATGAGAAGATTCGGAGCACTTTTCTGAAGGTCAGGCTTCTGGGTCAATACTCGGACAGGCAACCTTGAGAACAACTAATGACATTCAAGATGGCAGTGACCCAATGACAAGAAGTATCAGATAACTTCATGGCTACAACATATTATGATACACTGGATAATCTGAAGAGTTCTTGATTGCAATGTCAGAAGTAGCCAGTATTTACTTTCTCACTCTGTAGCAACATACGTCACGTAAGGAATTAAAAACACAAAGAAAACCATCTTTGTGAAGTAAAGAGGGTCATATAATGTACTGCATACAATCGGCTTTTATACAAATACAACAATGTCTATAAAATACAACAATGCCTATAACAGACGCAACAATGGCTATAAAATACAACAATGTCTATAAATAGACGACAATGCCGAATACGACAATGCCAAATACAACAATGTATATAAACGATTACAACAATGCCAAACCCAATAATGTTAAAAAAACAGACAACAATGCCAGACGCGACAATGTAAATAAACAGACAACTAAACTGTTTATTGACATTGTTATGCTGCTCTCATGGCAACACGTCACACTATGTATCCACATATAAATCCTTGTCCTAAAAGAATGCGTGCATATGAAAATAAACATGTTAAAAAAACTATAGTTTATAAACCTGTGTTACTAATTGTAATTACGAAATATTTTCCCATTTTATAACTCTAACATGTGATTTTACAATCTTATTAAAATTCGTTTCACATCGGTTGTCGAAAACTGTTCCAGACTAAGGATAAGCCTACAAACAAAAATTTTCAGTACGATTTCAAGTGCTTCAGGCAACAAATTTCAAGACATCTGCCTTCTGAGTTGTAGTAGCGTGTCGTGGCCCTGATAACAGAGGCAGCATGTACCTCTGAAACGTCGGTAAACTTCTACCAGACTACATGACTCAAGACCTCAGAAATAGCCATCGTCGGACTCAACGCCGTGAAAACAAGAACTTTGTAAAATTCTATATGACAGTATTTAATGGTCATGGTGCCTTCGGGTACACAGGATAATCTGCGTCCCTACGCCCTAACGATGACACTTTGTCCGGATAGCCGAAGCTTGCTTCAGTGTGACGAATTGTGATTAGAGCTGTGACGGGTTCGAAACAGGCACCTGCCTTATCAGTGCTCACCTATCCAGTGTTAGCAGGGAACTTGAAAGCTCGCCAAATGTGACACTTCCTATCAGGGCAGCATCAACTGTACAGTCCTGCCAACTGTTGCATCACCACTTTCTTACAAGCTTGAAGTAATAACACAAGGACAAATTACAGAGACCTGATTAGTAACTCAATAGCTCCTGCTCTTCGTTAAACATTGTTAGGAAGATAACTAAAGAAAGAACTGGGCGGAGAAAGTAGGGCACAAACTAAATTTGCGTTTTAGTAGTATAGATGATTGTCGCTAAGTTAACCGAACTAGCTTTAAATCAAAACTCGTTGGCTGCAATTAAATTATTTTCAGCCCTTTAAATTTTTTTTGGGCGTCTGCACAAATTGAATAAAAATTGTGCAATGATAGGAAGGTCGTATTTCATGTCTGATCATTCAAATACATCAATTCCGCAACTAAACGACATATTTCGATTAAATTTGGTAATTGCCGGCCAAATGCAATATCGGTTCATGTCGGTACAATATAACCCCCACAAAGTATGAAGCTTAGATATACAGCTACATATTTTTTTTTGTGATCAACACAGTAATAATGGATTTACATCTGTATATCAGGTCTGTATCTTCAGTAACTGGACTTAACGTTAATGATGTATATAAAATTGTAAAGAATGCATATGGAATTATATCTTCAGTATTTAATTAAATCAAAAATATACTTTTTGAGAAACCTTATCAGCACAAGCCAGATTTCTGCTAGCGAACACTTCACAAGTGTAACTTTATTATATGCACGAAGACAACGCGTACAGTTTACGTTGCAAGCTTCTCTTACGCCGTATCTTCTAAAGTACCTGATCCCGCTATATATGGTTTGGAGGTCAATGCCAAAAGTCGTCTGACGAATTTAATTCTGTTTCTCATATATTAAACCGAACCACTCACTTCTGAATATATTATCTTTTCGTCGCCTACATAAAAATGCCGAGACTGAAATACCCACAAATATTTTACTATTTTTACTATTTGTTTACGGGTGTGAACCATGGAATATTACCCTTGAAAAATGTATTCAGGGCGCCTGAGCACAAAATGCTGAGGAGAATATTTGGAGCGACGAGAGAGTAAGTTAACATGAGAATGAAGAATACTTCATGCTGAGATGCTTAATTTGTACTCCAAACAAAATCTGGGTGAACAAATCAAGAAGGATACGATGGAGTTACATTTTAGTCAGAGAACATAAAGGAAATAGTCGATTGAAGGAGAAACACAAGTATCAGACACGACACCCTGTCACCGGGTCGATACGAACACAGAAGCTCCAGAATACAAAGAATAGAAGACGTTCAATCCGTTTGTTATAATACTCTTTCCAGCACTGCGAAAGGTTTCGTCACAGTGTACAAATAATTTACGTAACGCAAAATAATAATTACTTTTAGTACTCTACCTTCCTAACATAAAAACAAGATGCAATATGTATCTTAATAACAGAGCACTTAGCTTCACTCCGCTCTGATAACATCACTGTAAACAGACACCATATGCCCAAAGCAAATGTACACTCAGGGACAAAAGTGACTGTACCATTATTAATATACATGTCAAGAAGTTGCTCCATGTTCAAAGTTAACACACCGTCTCTTGTGCCAGTTCGGAGCGTTGTGTTAAAATTCTAGGATTTGAGGTTCTCATGGCGGTAAGTACAAAGATGGCTGTCTTCGGGGTCCTTGCTGCCTCCACCATAGGCCAGCCTAATGATGGAGGCATCGAGGACCTCTAAAACTTTGATTAACTTCTACCAGAGTAAACGGCGCTACAACCCAAAAGACAGCTATTTTGTGGAAACATTCTCCGCATTTGATCCAAACACCAGGGACAGAGCGTGCGTTTTAACCGGTTAGCCCGGCCAACACTTAAGAAAGACGGAAAATAAAGTCTTCCGTCTCACTTCCGTGGTCCAGTGGCACTGTACAGCCACTGGAACACAGCAAAAACGTAAAATAAAATGCATCGCTAGCCAGTCCGTTCGCCGCGGGCGCAAGACTCAACTAGCCGGCAAACAACCGATCGGTTCTGCTGTGCTAGTGTGTGGAGTACAAGTGAATCATGAAAGTAAGACAGAACTTCTATTTTCCGTTCTTTCAGTGTTTGAGGGGCTAACACGGTTGACACAGACGCTCGGCCTCTGCCAACCACGCAGTTTTCTATTAATATTTGCATCGATAAACGATGCACACGAGCCACTAATTTTCCTGGAAAATAAAAGAACATCTATCGGCCTATAACATTACGTTTTCTCTCTCTCCTCGAAACAAGTGTTTCGCAAAAAATTTGACGTGCCGGCGCACTAAATTTCTTGTGTGTAGGAGTATAAAAAATGTTCTGCATTTTTTAAACAAAGTTAGAAAGTTCCAACAAATTTTAGTGAAACTCCCAAAATAAAATTTAATAAAAAGTTGTTCAGCTATTCACGAATTGACACGTACGGACAGCTAACAGACGAAACGTCACTGCGAGCGGCTTAAAACTATTCCCCTCACGCGGAATCGGATGTGTGAAAGCCGATCTATCGATCTACACCTCAGTGTC
>NW_019059959.1:631841-677112 GCF_000696155.1 Zootermopsis nevadensis | reverse complement strand
CTTCTTCCTCTTCCCAAAGATGACAATTCAGCTAAAGGGAAGGAGATTTGAGACGATAGAAGAGATTGAGGCAGAATCGCAGATGGTGCTTGACCGGCTGACAAAGAAAGATTTCCAGGGATGCTTCCAGGCTTGGCAGCGGCGCTGGGATCGTTGTGTTCACTCCCAGGGGAACTACTTCGAGGGTGATGGATGAATTTAATACCTGAGATAAGTGTACGGGTTTTTATACGCGCAGTCTTGAAACTTTCTGATCGCACCTCGTATAATGTTGCCTTACCACCATTTAGCTAGCACAACTCAGAAGCCCCATGATGGCCACTGTATAAAGTGTTGTGTCCTACCTCTCTCTCATTGTTGCCGAAGTTGATGCCGAGATTAGGCATTGCCCTCAAGATGGCCACCAAGGACTGGATCGTGTTACTGTACACCACAGGCCTATATTGCTTGAAGTCCTCCGGCGTGAATCCGCTCTCGTGAATAATTCTGTGAAACACAAACAACAAAACAATCACGACAAGTTTCTGTGTCATAATTAATCTCTTCAAATCAATTTCCATTTTATCCTCAACAAATTACTCTGTACAGACTTCGAAAAAGCTTCTTCGCTGAATAAGGACTACATTAGCAATATCAGCTAGAGTGTACAAAATGTTAAGCCACTTTCCTCAATTAATTATTTATCTTTACTGGGTCCAACATCTTCCCCAACACCATCTTCCCAAAACCAGTAATCTACGTTTTTCTCAAGCAATGAAAATTTCTCGATCGTAACCGCCGCTTAATTTCATAATGTATGACGATTATTATGATTTCAATTATGACAATAGTGATAATAACAACAACAATAATAATTCCAATAATTATAGGAGCAAATGGAACTGTCTCCAAGTCACTTGAAAATATTTGGCCAACATTCCGGGCGAACATGACACCAGGGAAATAAAGAATACTGCCAACTACGGTGGCGTCTGTCGTTTTGTGATGGTGCGTTTGGCAGGAATCTGGCCTCAGTTGCCGTAAAGATATTTTCACATTTAATTTGCTTGATAAAGAATGCTATAAATTTTGTACTACCAAGCGACATGCCAAGTTAATGCTGCAGTAAATTGTATTATTGTTCAACAAGAAAGAGATTCATTCCCGTCGATTTTGATAGGTTATACTAAGCCAGTAATAATTTAATTATTTACAGAGCTGCAGCCATATGACCAATTAGAGAAGAGAAGAACCGAAATAATAAATACAACAAAACGACAATCAAATTATAAATATTAATGATGAAAACTTCGAAACTCATTCTTCAGATGTATGCATGATAATTGGATCTAATAATCTGCATGGGATAACTCAGAGACCTACAAAGTTAAATGGTACGAAGGTAATAATAAATCAGAACGCCTCGGTAGAATGGTTAACACTCGTTTTGTATTCGGGAGGTCTGGGTCAAAATCTCGGACCGGAGACTATTCAGAGATTTTTCGTGGTTATTCTCAGTCCCTCCAGACAAATGACAAGAACAGTACTTTAAACTACGCGACCGTTTCCATCCTTATCCATTCCAACACATTGTTCAGTTATCACCCATGAAGATTTCTGTCTTCTGGGTCGTTGCGCTTTGTAGTCTGGTAGATGTTTACCAAAGTTTCAGAGGTCATATTGCCTCCGTCATCAGGGCGATGAATTCATCGCCCTGATGACGGAGGCAATATGACCTCTGAAACTTTGGTAAACATCTACCAGACTACAAAGCGCAACGACCCAGAAGACAGAAATCTTCATACTCACCGCTGTGAAAACCTCAAATCGTACATAATCATCCCGTCATTCGACACTAGATAATCGCAGACACCGTCATTAAAAAAAGCATAAACAAATAAGAATATTGAGTCAAAAGATTGTGGGGAGGGGATACAAGTCGTTGTAAACGCTACGATCATGTTCCAGAGTTTACCTGGAGAGACGGAGGAAACCCACAATAAATCTCATCCTATACTACTGGTATCTGGGCCGAGAATCGACCAAGGTAACATCCCGAATGTGATCCACAAATATTAGTCCGATTGCAAAATATTTATGGCGACTGAACATGGATCATAGATAAGCGTTTGCCGGTAGGTGTCTCTGCCAACAATATAGATAATAAAAACTAATGGTTTATGGCAGAAGTGAGCGAGCGTTTATTATGAATAAGGTAGCAGATAGTTGAAGGAAACTGTGCCAAAATCGGCGATAGTGCCAAGAACGAAATCGAGAGACCTTTTTCAGAAATGTAAAGAGATGCAGGTATGAATGAAACAGTTAGAACGGGTATGCCTCTTGACCTGTGGATAATATGAATGCAGTTCACACAGGATGCTGCGCCAGCGAGCAACTCACCTACGACTACATAACAGGCAAAATGTGTCCGTTGAAGCGGAGATTTTATCAACAGGTGTACTGTGAACGCTGTCGTGCGTCACTATTTAAAAATGAAAAGAATGGACTGTTCATAATCGCCGTTCATTTCCTTCATATTTGTCCCTATACCCCTAAAAGCCACGGGACGTCAAGTGAGGACAGCAAAGAGGAGAATGAGGGGAGGGGAGCCTCTGGCGACGTAGGCGAATGAAGCGTGCAGGGGCAGAGACCCTAGTTAGCATATTATATAGGCTGTACACAGGAAGAGAACGGTGCCTTGCATAATTATTATGGATTTATGACTCCTAATAGTCTCTCGATACGGATGAATGCATTAAAGAGAAGGCACGCGTCTCATGTTCTCAGAACTGTTTGTTAAATTTGTTCCCAACTCTCCACGCCTCTGCGTTCAGTAGTTTGCGGACGCGTAACCCCACGGAACCTTG
The DNA here is from genome assembly GCF_000696155.1 of Zootermopsis nevadensis. The sequence goes on along the minus strand of NW_019059959.1, from coordinate 674,266 downwards.
AAGCTTGGTTCCATCTACGTATTCAACGTAAGATAATGAAGTTCAAAAATACCTGATATTTCAGGAGCAACACTAATTATGACAACCGTGAGGAATTTCTGACTGAACGAATTATTTCACGACTGATTTACAAACAGTGTGCTGTTTCAACCACATGTAACGGAGCGCCGGATGAGTTGATATGATAATGAATGGTATGTACGTAAGGATTTGGAAGGATGCAATAGTTACAGATACAGACTGAGGAACCTTAGGATATTCGGTACCATCCTTATGTAATTAAAAACAATACCGTACTCCAACATTCTCGATAAACCAATAAATGCAAAGAAAACACCCGCATCTTTATGAAATATATTTTCCAGTGTAAGTAAAGGCCTAAATAAAATTATCTTTTAAGAATTAATTGTTCCAGCAGTTTTTAATTCAGACCAGATGATCGACTCCATGGCAGTTAAAAAGAGATTTCAGGTTCTCGAGGTGGCAGGCGAATATGAAGATGGCTGTTTTATGGCTTGTTGCAACGTGTAGTCCAGTAGAAGTTCGCCGACATTTCAGAGGTGCTTGCTGAGATATCATCAACATGCTGCAGGCAGCAAACACCTCTAAAACGTCGGTATACGCCTTCCAGAATACACGGCGCAACATCCCAGAAGACAGCCATCTTCTTACTTGCCACCGCGAGAATCTACAGTCTTCCTTTTCAAGGTTTAAAAGTATCACGAACATAGCCGACATGCCATAAGAAGCGGTAAATGTTAGAATGGTGTGCACTTCTGAAAACATAAATCAGGTTCGCGCTAATTGCTCATACATTTACAACTAAAACGCTAATTTCTTCACACGCATAACCTAAGAATCAGTTGCCTAGATTTCAAACATTCAGCCGCCAACATTGGAGCCAGTGGTAGCTGAGTTTGCCACTTGCCTTAACATTCAGATCGAAATTTCACCCAGTGTTCTTACGGGTTTCAAGACTGGTTGGTAATGTGCAATCCGTACGGGGTTACCCTACACAGAATTCGTATGCGTTCTTAGCACCTTGGCACTGCAAATTCTTCTAGCTTTGTGTGTACGGGCGTACGCGTGTGTAAACTGCATACACAGACATATATATGCCTATGTCGAGATAGTGTTCGGATAAAGCGAGTTAACAATTTACAATGATTTATCTGATAAGAATACTCCTACATTAACGGTTAGCTAATTCTGTGGTTAAAAGCCATAAACCGATATGCGAAATAACAGTTTTACAGGAAAAAAACTTAAAACTTCAAGTTAAAATTTTCACTAATACTATAGCTTTATTATGTTTTAGTCTGCACGTGTTTTTGCGTGGCAGGGGATACCACTAGAAGTTTATTTACATCATTATTAAAATATGACCGAAGTGCACATGTCAGCTTATGGCTTTTCAGCAAAGAATTAATCTATGAGTTTAATGTTATGAGAAGATAAGTGTAAACAGTAAATTCATCAGAACAAAGTTTCAAGTGTCAGCATTATTCGACTACTTCCTACAATGCAAAAGTAGGTCACAAGTTACCGTCCTAGGCATTTGCCCAGATGATCGAACAATCAAATCCCACTATGGTCGCTCATTTGTTAGTGCTTGCAGTTGTAAGCAGACCTGTACAGTCTACTTTAAATTTATCGAAAATAACCTAAAACTATCGCATCGTCGCGATGTTTGTTACTCTTGACAAGCAAAAAAATATTTATACCTAATCTTCAGGTGAATTTAAGATCTATAAAGATAAAAGGGAAACATTCCGTCACACACGGCAATATTTATTTTATTAAGAATAAAAATATATCAGAACAATATATCTCGATTATATATGATCATCACCAGTCTCTATTTCAAATTAAATAAGGAATCTACAGAGGCTGAAGGTAATCGACACATGTCCTAATAATTTTTATTTTTATTCTGAACAATATAAATATCGTATTATGTGGCGGAATCTTTCCTTTTTATGCATTTATAACAACCACATTAGGATGAAAATAAACGTATATCGATATACATACCGAACTTCATATGTCTCGCTCTAACGGTTCATTAATTATCTATGTCAAAATGAAAGGCAAAGAAAACTTTCACGCGTATACCATGTCCTTGTTTTACATTCTACAAAAACATTACCTTCATAGGAGCTGCATATTTTTCAATGACCTATTACAATGCATCATTTCAGGGCTCTATATTGGTGGCACTAATGTCACTCTCATCTCACAAGTTCGCTTGTGCGTCGTTCAGTTTTTAACTGCAGGAAACTGAAAAATACAAGGCACTTGTAGCATAAAACGCCACCGACCTTAATCTACCTGTAGAATAAGCAAATATCCATAGCTTGGTTTATAATTTGCTGTTGAGGAATTTTGAGTCTTATGAGATAATATTATGCATATACATGTTTAATACTTTATATTTTCAGTAATTATTAACGGGAAATTTACTTGTATTCATCCAGAATGTTCCATTAAGTCCGGGGCCTCAGGAGAAATCTATTATTTAGCAAAATACGGAAATAAAAAGTTGTTGCAAATTACGTGTTTAAAGTCTCAAGCAATAGAATTTTCGTGCCTTTATGGCGCTACACTCTTTACACAATAACAATAAAAAGCACACAACAAAAGCAATGTTGCCAAGTTAATATGACAATTCGTTAGTTGCTGCAGTGTCCCTCCTTCTTCTTCTTCGTGTTTCCTATAGCACCTGTTTCCTTCGCTTACACTTTCCCCTATTCTGGAAACACATCGCCCTTCGCTGTTATGTCAACGTGGTAACATCGCGGTTAATTTTTTAGTGTTGATAGTGTAAAAGGTGTAGCGCCATAACAGCTCGTCTTAGGTCAAAGGTTGTAACACATCGGAAATATAATTTGCAACAAAATTTCCCTCTTTACTTTTTCCAGTATTTTACCAAATAAAAGAATTTTCCTATGACCCTGGACTTAAGGGATATACCGTATAAAATATTATAAAAATCTTTCCTGTCTGCTCTTCTGATTCTAAAGACAAACAAGATCATTTTGTGAGCGTAAGTCAAACAAAATAATGAAAATATAAGAGTTTCTTAAACACACCTAGACTCGAATCTTTGCAACGGAGGTACGAACCGAATTTTATAATAATATAAAGACAAACTCCGCCCAAAAGGGAAATATGCTTTATAGTTTCTACAGGTCACTCTTAAAAAGAACTGCATGTCTTCAACCGTACCGGTATTGGATTACGTAACATACGAATCCAAAACGAATTTCGCGACATTACAAAGATACAAACGGCGTATTTGTGCTACACCAATATAAAATGACAAACTTTCCGCAATTTGAATATATTTCCGTCATACCACATTTCATTTAGAGATTTAAATTTTCAACTACACATATTTCGCTCCATTCATGCTTCCAACTTCTTCGTTATATCGATATCATATTAGTTCATGCCACTGATCAATGTGAAATTAAACAACGTTATGCATTAGCGAATCATCAGCTGTGAAGGCACAGCATCTCTCGCAGACCTGCATAACCGTTAGTTACATCAGACATGCACACGGGTGGAGCCACTGACCCACTTCGTATGGGGTTCGTTCAGTGTGGGAAATTAATGATACCTTCATAACAGAAAAGGAAAACACCCATATTCGTGTACCACGTCGTGAAGACGTATGAAGAGCGGAGGTACGCTTCGGGTATTAATAACCTCGACGCTCGATGGATGAGAGTGATCGGCTTCGTATTGCATTAGTTTTCGTCCCTGGAACAGAATACTGGCCGGGCTTACCCACTGGACAGGAGACAGTCTGGACGAGAATAAAAATAAGGCAGGTATCATACTGTCGTAATATTTTCTTATCCCTTGTCTACAGAAGTCAGCGCCCTACACTTTGAACTATGGATCCACTGCTATTTCCACATGTCACACATCCTTCCAGAAGTTACTTCAGCGCCAGAAATAGATATACGAAGGCCATATCTGGTGGGTAACAGATAAAGTGGGGCCAGAAGTAAAACAATGGTGATACATGTCTGTTTTTGTGGGTGAACAAGAAGAACACGATGTTGGTTCGTATCACATCAAATATAACCCCTACTTTACATGCAACATCTGTCATCGAACCTCCGGAAACTAATTCAAACTATGAAGATTTCTGTCTTCTGGGTTGTTGCGCCCTGTAGTACGGTAGATATTTACCAACGTTTCAGAGATCGTATTGCCACCGTCATCGCCCTGATGTGTATGGCATTATCAGCAGGAGAAAAAATGTGCTCTAATCTCTTGAAGCTTAATACCAGTCAACTGCAACATCTCGCAAAGTAAATGAAAATTACCATGGAAATATAAAACCAAAACAATGCTTTTATTCGCTGTAAAGGAGTAAGTTAATAACCGCTCAAATTATAATACAAAATAGGCATACGGAATGTGGGTGGAGAAGCCACTTGGAAGACCAAGAAGGCGATAGGAAGAGAATATTAAGCTGAATGAGGAGGGGAAAAGGAGACAGTGAAGTGGGAGGGTGCGGCTAAGTACACGGCGGGAAGGAGGAACAATGCGGGTCAAAGAGTGGAGGAGGAGAGGTAATGGTGCTGGAAAGGAGGGGGGAGATGGGAAATCTGAAGGGGTGGATAAGAATAAGAAGTCCATAAAAATCAGTTAAGCAGCAGTCTGACAGGCCATTACGACAAAAATACTGTAATAAAAGAGTTCCTAAAATCGCGTTTTATGGGATTTTTCTATTATTGCATATTGACAGATGAAATGGAAAGGGCGGCTCTCGGCTTTATCACGGTCTGTCCCAGTAGCTAGTTGCCTGTCCCTTCAAACGGTGTACAGAAATTTGATTCTCTCTCACGTAAAGTAAAGTAAAGCTGAAGCTTTCTGTCTTCTGGGTTCTTGCGCTGTGTAGTCTGGCCGATGAATATTCATCACCCTGATGACGGAGGCAGTATGACCTCTGAAACGTTGGTAACCATCGATCAGACTACACAGCGCAACAACCCAGAAGACAAAAATCTTCATACTCACCGCTGTGAAAACCTCAAATATTATAAAGTAAAGCTGTACCACTATACACCATGAAGGCGCTTGGGGGAGGAGTTGTATAGCTCCTACTCATTCTTAACCTTGGAACTAGATGGGGTGAGCGGTCATCATCACGCACCGGCCGCGCTTTACCCCCGGGTAAGAACCCCGTTACCCATTGGACAGGAGTCTGGGCGGGCCCCAGAGGCTAGAGGAAAAATCCTCTGCCCCCGTCGCGGATCGAACACCCGTCGTCCAGCCCATAGCCAGTCACCCTACTGACTGAGCAACGCCGGTTCTCTCACGTAGCGCGAATAAAGCAAGTAAGTGGCCGATAAACAACCAGAACTGATAAAACGTTGTTTACACACATCACTGTCCTTGGTCATAACTGGTCTTAAATCAAAAAGGAATTATTGCAGGCAGAAATTTGCTCTTTTAAAGTTACTCCCTTGACGGGAAAGTCAGAAATTAAAATTTTTGTACTATTTCGTCAAATAATCACCATACTGACAAAACAGAAAACCCTTTCTGAGTTTCAGGTAAAGTAGGCGTGGATTATTAGACCAATATTAACAAAAATAAAACTCGCTCAAAACCTCTTAGTGTAGCCAAACCCATTACAAATTACGATTGAATTCACTTCACTTCCCTACAAGAAGTGGGCTAAATGAGCTCCATTCAATCTGTCTGTGTGGCCATGTGACTGGATATAACAAATAAATTTCGATCAATATTTATTTATTTACTCGCAGTTGATTTAACGACGCCTTTACAAGTAGCTCAGACTATATAGCGTCGAATGAGAGGATGATAGTGAATAATGAATTGGAAAGGATGTGGAAGGAAGCGGTCGTGGCCTAATTTAAGTCACTATCTCGACATTGACCTGGAGAGACTGAGGAAAACAACGAAAACCTTCATTCAGGTTGGTCGGTCCCCGGGTCGAAATTTAAACCCCGGATCTCCGGACGAAGCAAGAGTGCCAACTACTCGACCACGACGTTCTGGTAAATTTGGATCAAGTCGGATTGGTCACTAACATTTCTTCAACCTTTTACTCTGTAGTCGGTACTTCCTGAGATTCTGAGTAACCGACTGACTAACACCAATCTTGAACAGTAAAAAGTTATCTCGCCAAATTCAAGACTGATCCCTATCCTCAATCAGTTCAGTCCAATCACTGCACCTATACCACATTTCACGAAGACTAATTTCGACATTTTCACTCCATTTCCATTTAAGTGTTCTAAAACGCATATTCCCCATAGGCTTACCGAACAAAATTTTGTAAGTACATCTCATTTCCACATGCATGCTGCATAATCCGCCCACCTCACCCTCCTTCATTTAATCACACTATAAATATTAAACGAAGGGTAGAAATGATTGTGAGCTAATGAAGTGCCATCATTGCCGCTTCTGAGCTTCTGAGCTCCTGCACTCCCAATAAATCTGACGCGTTTCGATCAATTCTCCACTCAACGGACATGCCCTGGTAGATACTAGACTACATGGTGCTCCATCTCAGAAGACATATATCCATTCCCGCCGCAGTTTCGCCCACCATCTCTAGAACGCATGTCGTCATGAAATCGAATTCTGACAAAGTCGATTTTTTTAGTTCCATGCAGCCGCCATGCTGTTTTACGTTATAGCCTACAAAGAATTACTATAACAAAATCGTGAACTTTTCGAAAATCTACTACCGTACATCGATGTACGGCCATTTCGTACGTGGCGGAAGCGTTTCACCACGAATTTGTTCGTCCACCATGTTGGTATTATCGATTCCAGGAATGTACAACGGTATAATGTCCATGCCAAATTTCATAATAATCTGTCCAGCTGTCGCAGAGTTCAATCATGGGGACAGACTTGTATTGATATGTACAATTAAAGAATTAAAGAAAATCGTTTACCGAAGAAAGCACTAACTTACAAACACCTTGCAAAACGCAGTTATTGACGAGATTTATATTTTGGAGCGGAAATAGAACTTAATCCCTGAAAATATTTAATTCCCAAACATCCGTAATTCCACCTCGACGGTCCTCGGAAGTTGAGATGGCAGCGCTTCAAACGTCCTTTAACGTAGACATCTTCAGTTTCCACCTATGACAGATTTTTTCGATAATTCAGCTACAACTTTTCATTCAGCATGTTCCCCCCAGAATGTAAAATGACAACACACTAACCGCGAGAAATATCATACTAACACGCCTACACGATGGACCAGGCTGTGCATGTGGAATTCGAAATCTCGGCCTGAGGTTTCGCGTGGGTTTTCCAGTTGCTCCAAGCAAATGACCGGACTGTATCTTAAAATGGGCCAGAACTGTTTCCTTCCACATCCTTTCGACTTCATTATCTATTAATCCTATCATTCGACATAACTACGATCAGAGTTGACAGCATCGTAAAATAAACCATAAAGATATGGAAACAGACCATAAAATACTTTTAAAACATTTCTGTGCTACCAATTACAAACATGGAGACGATGACGTGAATTATTCAAGTTATGTCTGAAAGCTTTCAGATACTGAAAATCTATAACCAACTACCCACCTATGATTGCGCTTCAGGGTAGGCCTAATCTTATCTGATTACAACACGAGGCCAACTTTCTAGCGTCTGCAAGAACGTAAGCATTACGAGCCCATCTTTAACAACTTAACATCGCTGTGGGCAATGTTATGTTCATATCCTTAACGTTAGGGTTAAGTCGATGTACCGAATTTGGGCATCAAAGTCACTGACGGCTTGATTTACGTGAAGATACGAAAAGCATTAGGTTTATTTTACGAGTATGTCTGCGATATCGCTACACGTCATTGAAACTTCTCAGTTCCTTGATGCTCACTTGATTACTTTTTATCCCCCCCACTCCGCACTGGGCACTGTCACTCGAACCTTCGTGACATTAAAGCTCCTTGTTGACTTTACCTTAATTAAATTTTATGGTCTCTAAAACTTTAAGTTGAAAGAGAATGAGAAAAAGTTTTGTAAAACACTTCAGGATAATGATAAAACAGTTCTGTTGCTTTATTATGGAGGTCACCGGGTTTCAGCTGCGCAGGTAAAAAAAGTACCTACATTAATAGTAAACATAATTAAAATTCAAGCTTGGGTCGTGATTAAAACAGTACAAGAAACGCTGGATTAGACAGACCCATCACAGAAACTTTCATATGAAACAAGACCGACAGTTCGCGCGTCTAGACGCTGGCTTTTCTTCATTTCCGGATAACTTCAAGTGAGCACTGGAGCGGGTTTCTCTCCAAGTTATTTGGCTTTACACTGCTGATCTTCATTTCATCACTGCTCCATATTCACCTATCAGAGGCCCAAGGGGAGTGCGACAGCTCTGACCATCATACCTTTCGTCATAAGTTAAGGGCTTATTTTCCGACCAGGAAATTGGCTGGTCTCGGAGTAAAGGTAATTTAGTTGTCTTAATTTATAGACACTACGTACTAATCAATATTAACTGTTAGGGTTTTATAAGTGATAATGTCTGCAAGATTTGTAATAATGAAGTCACCTATCTGCAAGAACAGTTACTATCCTGAACTAAAATGGTGGTACGTGAGATAAGAGAAATCTGTTCTGGTGGATTTCTTCCTTTTCTTCTACCGACATCATATTCCCATTGCAAATGTAGATAAACAATTTGAACTAAAAACGTTCATATCCAGTCTTCGCCTATTGCGCCTTCAGTTGATATCTTCGTCACAGGCAACAATTACACGCATTCAATTTGCTATTAATAAAATGAAAATGTATCATACGTGTCATGTCGTTACAGTATGTGGTAATGTACCATCTCAAAAAATAATAAACAGATATCGATAAAATTTGATACAGAATATTACTGAGTTGCAGGGTAGATTTAATTTTGGTTCGCAAAGATCCAACATGTCCATGAATATAAAAACTGATTCTTATCGATTTTCTTCTAACTGGCTCAGCGTACAACTGGCACACTACTAATATAAGATACTGCTCTTATTAACAGCTTTTGTTTGAAACATTTTTCGATATAATAAAAATTTAACTAAATCTAAACGAAAATGGGTTCTAACTACATCCAATGTGAGTGAGAGGCCATTCTGCAGAGGGATCAGCTTTTCAAGAGAAGGTTTATGTCTGTGTCGTACATAGCAAAACAGCAAAGAGCGCATTTGGAAAATTTGTTTACGTCAAACGTAAGTACCGGTGGTTCTACATTTGTACGGTAATATGGGAAGAAAATCTAATTCTTATTCACGGAGCATGGTTTTAATTCACTGCACGTTATTACCAGGAACTGTGTAAGAAACTCTATTATACAATGAAGATTAGTATAGAATATTTTCCAAATACGCTACATTCAATGAGACTTTGCATTCCTAATTAGACCTAATGCTAACTTTAATGAAAATAGATCATGACTTAACTAATCAACAGTAAAAAATCAGATACAAATACTAATATCAAAGAAGTTAAGACAGTGTACAGGGAAACACTATTTACCTCGTATTTTATTAAATTAAACTCCATGCAACAGAACATTCCTTTAGAACCTGATGCTCGTTAAACCGGTCAAGAAATCACAACATTTTATGGAAACAGAATGTTCAATGCCATGTTCAAAACAGCCACTACTGAGATTTATCTTCAGCCACGTGAATCCAGCATATTCTCATATACATTTACTTCAAGACACATTTTAATATTATCATCCTATCTGTGCCTTAGTGTTTGAAGTTGAGTTCTATCTTTTCCTTCCAAAATGTTGTCGACAGTTGTCACATCTCCTATGCGCGCTACACGTCCTGCTGTTCTAAACCTACGCGATTTGATCACCCTAATAATATTTGCAAAACAGTACAAATTACGTATCTGGTTAAGCAATTTTTCGATCCTCGTGTTACTTCCTCTCTTCACTCCATAGAGCAGAGTGCTTCCTGCGAAGCCAACAGCGTTGATCTGGTCAAGAAATTCGTCTTTTACAGAACCCTAAGCTTCGTGATTGTTCAAACAGTTAGCCACTGTTCCTTGAGTGTATTTACATCAATGCAGTCCACAACCTTCTATCATATTTATTTAAGGTGAACTTCAATAAATTTCCCCTATTTCAGCCTTGGTCTTCCAAGTGGTTTCTTCCCTTAAGATTTCCCAACCAAAACTTTGATACATTTTTCACATCTTCCATGCTTGCCACTTACTACCCCTATATCATCCTACTTGTATTGATCATCTTAACATCACGCGAAGATCACAAATTAAGAAAAATTTTCAATATGAAATCTTTTCCATTCCTTTTTAACTCATTGATCAATATGATTCAAAATTATCTTTCTTGACTAGAACGTCGTTAAGATTCAAAACATAAAATAGACCGAACTTTGTTGGGAACGAAGTGAAGGCTTGCTGGAAAAGTGCACGTCCCACTGCGTTTTTAATGTGTGAACTCCGCTCACGCTCATGGTACAGGAGCGGATCAATATGCAGCAAGCCACTCAGGTCGTCCTCTCCCGAAATAGACTCTTCCCACACAGGGGTCGGAGGAGAGCAAACGTTTCTTGCTGCTTGAGCCATTGTCAATATGCTCTTAAAGACAGCGTTTTCATAATTTATTCGTTTCACCTAGTACCGTTAAGGTGATCGGGTCAAGGGGTACGATGTGGGTGGGACATGTAACACGCATCAAAGAGATGACAGTCTAAACTGCTAAGAATACAGTACAGGATCCAACGATTAGCTTTAGCGAACGTGGTAATAACCTTATCGCATTGCACAAAAATTAAAACTTCGTTGAAAGCTCAACAACCAGCACTGTCTTGTTCTGCAACCTCAATGTGCCAACAAACATTAAAAGGTAGGGACCACGGCCGTGTTTAGTCGGGTATGCTCAGGTTCATCGCCGCTCCCCTCTGCCGCATCAAAAATGTCAGGTATATCATGGAAAAAAGTCCCTTTTTAATACAATTTTGTCTCACACACACAAAAACCGGCCATTTAGGATGATGCTGTTCGTCTGGGTTTTGCTGCCGTGTAGACACGTCGATAGATGTCAACGTTTCGGAGAAACACAGTACTACTGTATCCATTTCCGAAACGCTGGTATCCACCGACGGTTATACGCGGCGCCAATACCCAGAACACAATGGTCCTGACGCCCGTGTAAACCTCAAATCTCACGTGGTATATTTGTGCAAGTATAAATCTATTCTTTATGAACAAAGGCTTTGTTTAGAATTTTTTCAAAATAATCCCCCCTTCCACTCTCCTTAAACGTAATTCTAGCCGCCTTCTCTTTTGTTACGATGGGGCGATACTAACTGCGGCAACCACCAGGCCCCACTGTCCATCCGTCAGACTACACACGACTGACAGCGGAAAACCGGAGGACACGGAGAAAAAACTACCCCAATGCCACTGTACCCACCCCACCCCATATGGACTGCCCATGGAACGAACCCGGCGACTAAGCCCTTCTAGGCCACAAACACTTTGTATTCCTATTTTGAAGTGCAAACCATTTTCAAATGCATTCGTTCTATTTTCATTTCCCATTATTATTGTTAAATTGTTGCTCATACAAGACCACTACACAGATATCAGACCGCAGCCATTTTTATTCCCATTTCGTTTAACAGGCCATGAACGTCATCTAAAATGTTTTCAAATCAACAGCTAAGATGTATGATTCCAGGTTTCCACAGCGGTGAGTATGAAGATTTCTGTCCTGATGACGAAGGAAGTATGACCTCTGAAACGTTGGTAAACATCTACCAGACTACACAGCGCAACAACCCAGAAGACAGAAATCTTCAACAGCTAAGATCTTCATGAGGTTTATACGTAAAGTAATGTAACTGAACGATGGGTTCTTTGAGAAGAAAAAAAGTTCTCTGTGTAATACACATCCAGCAGGCCTTCACATCACTCTTATTCACCCGAGAACGTTTCACGTCTATTCCCTATTTCAAAATTAATCGGAATCAGCTTAATGTCGGATGTAAACAATTCAGACGGAGTGACCTATCTATCACACGTTCATTTTATATACTTTTTACAAAGAATATTTTACCAGTTCTGGTACATGGATGGGAATCTTGATGTGACCTCTTACGAAGGAACACAAATTGAGGGTGAAGGAGGACAAAATTACAGAATGAGAAGCTTCATAATTTGTATGCTTCACCAAATATTATAAATTATAAAGTCGTGCAGTTTATAGACCTATATATAGGCGTAGACAGGAGGATAAAATTAAAATAAATCTTCAATATATAGGATGTCAAATATGGACTAGATAGAACATGGTTATGAACTTTTGTATTCTGTGAAAAGCAGGGAATTTCTTGATCATCTGAGCGACTCAGTTTCTGAAATAATACTTTCCCCCATGGAGATGTAACTGCAAATAATACATAGTAATATCGGAAATATGTGCTAAGTTTACTTAAAAATATCATTACACTTCACAACTGACCAGACAGGAGGTGAAAATATAAATGCATTCCGTCTGCTACAATAAAGAGGGGACACACATCTAAAAAGATGACTCGGGCATACTTAACAGGCTCTAGTTTACATGTTTATAAACTATAACAAATTCACTTTAACTCTTCTACGTTTAATAACATTTTCCGGATCAAAGGCAATTTTACTACTCGTAGACCATGAGCGAATAATGGTCCATGTGTATGGTTTGTATGCCATGCCCACACAGTACTTTTACTGTGCCAATGGAAGGGCGCGGCCCCTTTTTTAAGTAGGAGCGGTGAGTTGATGATAATAGGTTGTCAGTTAATAAGACAATGTTTTCTGTTACGGTCTTCATTATTACTAGAATAGGAGAGATGAGGGCGCTCAGAACCTGGATGATGAAGGTTTTGAGTCAGGCTTCGGTGTAATATTAGTGGAATATATTATAATAAATTAATTTCCAACCCTATTCATGCATCAAATCATGAAGCAAAGCGGAGGGAACATCTGAATAGAAAATTGTTTACGCTTAATAAAGAGATAGCTTGTAAGATTTGAGGTTTTCTCGGCGGTGAGTTTGAAGATGGCTGTCTTCTGGGTTGTTTCGCAGTGTAGTCTGGTAGAAGTTCACCGAAGTTTCAGAGGTCCTTACTGATTCCATCATCAGGGCGATACAGCCATCTTCAATAGATAGCTTGTAAGAAGATAATAAATTTCACCAATATTACAAAATTAAGAAATACAGCAACTTACATTAAAATCAGATGCAAATGGGAGAATAAAATAAAGAATTTATCATTTGAATTAGGGAGTAATAAGACATAGTATGAACAGTAGGAAATAACAAGCATAGTTATATTAGAGAGAGCTGTGGTCCGCAGAAACGTGGTATTAGACGGTGTCAGCTTGTGTAAAGAGATCTAAATAAATAGTTCATCTCATTTGTACAAAGGAACAACAGCTGGAACGTACAATGCACACAAATTTTCATAATCATTTACAACACAGTATTCTGTTCGACTGTTACTGGCAGCTCCTTCTCTGGGGATAAACAAACACGCAAGTGTGAAGCGGACACAATTCCACCTACACCGAAATAAGAATGAGTGGGGTTGTATCTCCATTGTTCCTACATATCGTCGTGGCGTGCTTCTAGGTTCACGACTGTACCATCGTCAAAGATGTCCAATCTACCGAACCACTTTCATGTTATCATCCCGCAATTTTTTAAACTAGTTTGCTTCAGGAGATTAAAATAGCCACGCTCTTTCGTCCTTCAATTTAGAGAGCACGTGGCGCTCATCTTAACAGCTGACATCACTCTGTGTACTGAATTTCAATCTCGGGCATCTCTGGCGAGGTTCACATCGCGCGAATCACGAAGTTATGGAGCTTGGCATATCACACCGTTAAACAAAACACACAACAGAATTACTCGCACACGCACTACCTGCTGCTGATTTCAATAAAGAAAAATAAAAAAGAACAAGGACACAAAATAATGAAAAGAGAGAGACGAAGGACGAGAAAATGGAATAAAAATAAAGAAAACAGTACCGCCACGAGGCCAGGAGGTAAAGTGAATTCCGGTTAATTGAAACACATCGGCACTAGAACACTTTGGCCCAATCAAGCGGCTGCCCAAATTATGCCAAGTTCCACGCAAAGACTTAAAAAGGTTTGTTCTTTAAGATTTATCCCAAATAAACGGCTGCCCCAATTATGCCAAGTTCCACGTAAAGCGCTAAAAAGATTTGTTCTTAAAGATTTATCCCAAATAAACGGATGCCCCAATTATGCCACGTTCCACGTAAAGAGTTAAAAAGATTTGTTCTGCAAGATTTATCCCAAATAAACGGCTGCCCCAATTATGCCAAGTTCCACGTAAAGCGTTAAAGAGATTTCTTCTTTAAGATCTATCCCAAATAAACGGCTGCCCCAATTATGCCACGTTCCACGTAAAGAATTAAAAAGATTTGTTCTTTAAGACTTATCCCAAATAAACGGCTGCCCCAATTATGCCAAGTTCCACGTAAAGAGTTAAAAAGATTTGTTCTTTAAGATTTATCCCAAATAAACGGCTGCCGCGATTAACCGATGGTCCAATTAACCGGAATCCACTGTAATTGGTGCGGAAGTATCGACTGCAGCGTTTAACATCTGAAGATCATTTATCAAGCATTCAAACTTCTCTACTACTACTCCTTCCACAAAGTGGATAAAATAAACGCACATGTCTAACCGGAAGGTCGTGGCTGTAGAGCAATTTTGAAGCAATGCAGTTCCACGATCGAAATTACTCAACGGATTTCGATTAAATTAGGTACTGAGGAGTCTACATAGGAGCGAATTTAATTTTGGTGCGTGCTGGCCAACTACAACCCCTACTTTATATCTGTAGCTCAAATCGATTTACATTTTCTTAATAACGTTCATCGTATGAAACTGTAAGCTCTAAATAACACTAAACACAGATTCCGTTAAAATCTTTTGCTGGTGTGGTGAATACTTGCAGAAACACAGGTTGAAAATAATTTCTGACTTCTCAGTGTGATGTCTGCAGAGTGTATTTGACTTGCAACAGAATATTTGCATCTGCAGTAACAGAAATGAAGGCCAATACGAACGCGTGTGAAAAATACGAGTAAGCAAAACAGAGTAAACTGCTACACTTCTGTGACTATTTTTGCATTAACAGCATGGTAGAAAGATTTATGCCAAAATCTGTTTGACGCTCTCTCCATGTTAAATTACGACATATACGAGTGTGTGTGGATCTTTATACAGATAAAATTGAACTAATTAAACAGCTCACTTGTCGACAATCGATTATTGTTAAGATGGGAACTCTTGTCATAACACACAGCCATGTATTAGTGCTTATTTTGAGAATAAGTAAAGCGACATGAGACCCAGTCATATGATATTTAAACATGCCACTTCAACTGCAGAACGCAATAAGATGGAGGGACAACGTAATCACAAACAGTGAGTATGTAAGAATTTGGAAGAAATTGGTAGTGATCTGTCAAGGCGACAGAGCAGAGTTCTTCTGGAGAATAAGCAAACTTTGATACTGAAATCAGATACCTCTCAAATACAAGTCTAGTCCGTTGCCACTACACTAACATGTCCTTTTTGATAATCACAAACGGCAAGTAGGTAAGGATTTGGAAGGAGTTATTATCCCAAGGTAATATCCCAGCATTCGCTCACAGAAACAAGAAAACTAACATCTCTGTCACATTTGCTCATTAACATTCAAAAAAAGTACCTCTCAAATACAAGTACTGAGCGCTAACCATTCGTAGGGACAGGCAATCAGTGACAAAATGATTAAAAAAAGCTACTGTAGTATGACGGCGGAAAATCAATACAGCTACATGAAGTCGCATACGACTGTAATCGATTCCCAGGTAGATTAGAGACACTAAGTACGCAACGCATTAACCTAATCTGAAAATGCTTATCTGACGTCGCGACTACTCAACGCGTCCTGTGTAATAAAATCAGAACTGTTTCCCTGCTTCCCTGTAGTTCTCACAACTACACGTCAGAAGATCACAGTATCAAATTCTGGCAAATGTTCGTTTGCGCTTTAAGATTTCTTATAAACCATAGCAAAACTATACAACAATGTAGGTCAAAACCGTGTAGCCATGTATATCTACATGTACTACCGCCAACCAAACTGCGTATCTGAAGACTAGGGTTTGATTCCCGATAAAGGCAGACTGGCTTTGGGATCAACCCAGCCCCCTATCCAAAGGGTACAGGGCGACCTCCCCGGGGGCTGAAACTGACCACTCACAAATAGCCAATGCCAAGGTTAAGAATGTTTGGAGCTGTACCTCCTCAGTTTGCGCTTATTATTCGTGTCCTCTCGACTTAGATTCTCGTCCGGACTGAGTTGACTTTCCTTTAAATAGCACAAGGTCTCTTCATTAACCCTTTGAGGCTAAAGCTCGTCTAAACATTATTTAAGCATTCAGTCCGTACCGCAAAGGAAGCATCGCTCCATCAATACGAAGACCCACTTGTTAATGTAATTTAAGGAAATAATCTCGCATTTGATGTTGTATATAACCTGTGCAGTTGAAAAATATATCTTTAAAAAAAGGTACCTTGTTAAGAACCTGTAAAACTATTACATTGGTAAAAAAATTAACAACTCCAAGAATAGGAATTTTCTTCAGCTTTCCCTATCCAACTGGCCAAATAATTAATCGAAATGGTAGTAATTGCGTTCGACACCGTGACTACAAATTCTTTCCAATGCAACTAGCACTGAACCACTTCAATGCAGTTGTCTTCGTACCGTTACTCCAACATGCATTCTAACTGCATATTAATATTAACACCTAGGTTTAAATTCATGAAATTTACGAACCACAAAATTCTAAGCATTTATTTTATCGTCTAGGCCACAGATCCCTAAATCCCTTAATAAGTACAGTCAGTAGAGGATACGAAGCATCATCGGTTCCTTCCAATATCGTGTAAGCAACAACAAAAGATGTGAACCTTTGAAATAGATTAACCCCTTCAAAGGTAAGAACATTTCTTTCTCACGAATTCCAACCACTTCCGATCGTAATGACCTCGGTATTTAATAATGGAAAGAATATACGTCAGGATTCTATCAGTAGATTCAAATTGTTTGTAGCGTTCCAATAATGTAATTAAGTTGTAATATTTATGATATGCAAATAAGAGTAGGCATCTGTGTTAATTAGAGCTGTTCTGTATTAGAGGGTTAGTAACAGCTGATCCACGCTGCGAAACGAAAAAGTACAAGCGAACGAAGAAGATGGAGAGGAAAGACGCATAGGAAACAGAAAAGACGTGGAAATAACATCGAAGAATATCAACTAAACGTGGAAGAAAGAGGAAACGATGAAGAAGTGACAGAGACGAACGAGGAGGATGACTGTCAGTCGTCTAACCTAAACAGACTCATTCAGCTCTCAATTCGTAATTTGCGGAAATACTTACTTCATTTGTTTGACTATCGTACTTTTCCCGGATTCACCAGCACCTGAAACAAAGAAAAAGATGACTGCATTACATGAATAAGCGATCCTGACCATTAATAATAATTAAACTCTTCTCTGGCCCCATTTTGAATACGCTCTCTCCCCCAAAACAGCGACGGGCAACCTTTATTGCAAAAGGGCCAATTACAAGAACTTCTTGCAAAAACACCAGGCGCGTCAGCGTAGAAGCATGCAACCTGCTTGATATTTTCTTATGGAATTCAACATACTAAAGCTGATCATTATGTAAGCACGACGACACTCAACATCACTACAGACAGGCCTGTCATAATTAAGAGAAAGACTGTGAGTTTAAGAAATCGCTATATGGAAAAATATATTATTAAAAAAGTTGTTACAAAGTTGTATACGAACCTAAGCACAACATGTTAAAAATAATTTTGTTCTATTTTTACTTCTAGGAAATGTAGAAACAAGTGAACTGATATTGACTTTAGATGGTAACCGAAAAACTAATACTATGAATACAAGAAGCGGTCCATTCCAACAAAATTAATCCAAGGAGATGGAAGGATGTTGCATTTGGAAATTCATAAACTTAAAATTTGTATAAGTCTACAGGACAAGAGGAAAATGTCACAGTCGTGTAAAAGCGTATTACATTATTTATTTTTAAACGAGAAACAAAACTAGCTGTGATGAGTAAGAATCTTTCAGTGTTTGTCTTTCTCAGTGCACCGATTTCCTGTCAGTTCAGTGCCTACTACAATCATCAATCACGTGAAAACAAATTACGAAAGTCACGATAAATCTCAGTCAGAGTAGCTAATAACGTTGATAATATTCGAACCCTGAACATCCCGAATACAAATCCAAAACGTCACCGCTACACTAGCTTACTTGTTCTGCTGCTTTAAGAATAACAAGGGAAACCACTTTAACATTTCGGCTCTGGGAAGGGACACAAGTTCGTCCAATTTCCCTCCTGCAAACTTTTTTAAAGTGTAATGAATTTCAAACCGCAGTCACGGATATGACGTCATAACGGAAGAACATATCCTGAGTCGCCTGTACAATATGGCGCCAACAGCCAACAGCAGGACCCTCTATATTTAACCGAATGATGTGTTCAGTGTCCATCCTCTCGTGGGCAAAATGGTCGACTTATCAAAGCGGAAAGTTTTTGATCATTTCTTTATGAAGCACTTTCACAAACACGGTGCCTTCAAATCACTGTTGAGAGCCACACTCTCTGTAATGTCGTCCTCAGCATATCAATAAAGCGTATATGCCTCTACTGCGTCGAATCTGAAATCTGTGTCAAGCATACAGCAACATAAATCACAAGAATGTAAATTAAAGCTGTGTTTTACCTAACACTTTAAATGTTAAAATCTACATATCTCGATCGGAAACATTACAATTACCTACATACGTAATGTTATTTAATATCAAAAAAGGGGACCTCACAATTAAGGGAAGGGAAGAGACCACTTGACAGACTCAGGAGTAGATGCAAAGATACTAGCATAGTAACTAGGATTTGATGTTTTCACGGCGGTGAGTCTAAAGATGGCTGCCTACATAATCAGGGGCCATACTAATGTTAGTCCACTTGAAACTAATCTGTAATACTGCACAGACGTCTTCTATCGACGTAAATACCCCACATTAAGAATGAATAATTAATGTTAATATCCACGTGCATTTCTAGCAAGAATATTTAAAACTGTGATAAAATTGATTTAATATGCGGAAAAGTAATGTTCAATTATAATCTGCTGATTTTGAATAGTTACATTTCCAGTCTTTAATTTTCTGGCTTATAAAATAAAACACTAAATACCAGGCTGAGTATTCAGAATTACATTTTAAATTATTTTTTTGTATTTTAAAATACGCTCTGTAAGCTTGGCATCACACCTAGTTCTGTAAATACCTATCGTATTAGGAGCGAAGAATAATTTGCATTTATTAAGAAAACAATTTTTTAAAAGCATTCATGGGGAGAGAGAGGTGTACTACGTTTCCAAGGATTTACAATAATACATTGTTGATAGATTCCATTGTTTTCGTTATCGTCGTCTCTCTCTCTGTGTATGTGCACACACAAATCAACATTTCAGATCAGATTACATCAAAATAGATTATTGTATATAACAATACACAACATTTGGTGGTAAATAGTCAACAAAGCACTGATCAAAAGCTACATTAAAAGGACAAATAGGACATAGGGTTGAATACAGTTAACGATATGTATACTAAATTCAGGCCTGTAGCTCAGGAAATTTCAACCTTTTCCAAACCGAGAGCTAAACTCACATTCAGACCGCAAAGTTATGAATGGGAACAATTAGATTTAATAGTTTATTACCAAGAAGTTCTCTAAAATAAGGAAATTATTTTTCATCCTACAGGATAACACACTACGTCTTAGAGAAATGCTTGCGGCAGACAAAAATCTCGTCAGAAGGCCGCGTGTTGAGACCCCCGGGTTAATGATGAACACCAGTCAGAGTTTAGGATATCCTGTCCGAATTAACCGTAACGAGTCCCACAGATCAGAATCCTCATTGAGTGAATCAGATAATCTAGAAACATCTCACCTTTTTATGTAACTCGACGGTTCATTCATCACCAAGAGTCCACAAATTAATTATCAATAACGTTATTCTTGCATGTCCCTGACATATCAAAGTATATTTAATTTGTGTAAATAACTGATCGCAAAAAAGAGAGTTCTCATTTTTTCGAAATTTTACTCGAGATAATATGCGGTCAGACATCGCTTCCAAATATGAGGTCCGAGTAAGAATTGCCCACCCCTGGTTTAGTTCGTTCCTTCAACGTAAACTCGTGCGTGACTCCTGACTGGTCCCACGTGATGGTGGCACGACAGGCGTCGATAGAACGTGGCGCCGTCGGTCTGCTGCAGCGCCAGACCACATGGCGCCCCCGAGTCATCGCAAATGAACGCAGGGGACGATAAGAATGACTGGTACAGTGGTTAACATTCCCGCTTCGTATTCGGGGACATTCCCACCCAGGGGGGCCATTTTTTAAGTATCTCCTGGTAGGTCTGTACGCAAGGACAATGCAACAACAGTAGTCATCGTCTCCTTATTCAGCGTTGCATTATTACTACGTAAATCCTTTTAATCTTTCCGCCTGGCTGTTTATACGCGGTTTAATGTAAGGGTTATCAACCCGAACCCGCCGAATTATGTGCGGCCTCAGTACACTTTTGTATTTATAACTCAGTACAATGGACAAAACAGTTGAGTAAGTAATGAAAACGAAAAATCAACAAACATGTTAAAGACAATTCAGAAAGATGCTAATCTGTTTGCAATTTCAGAAAATATCAGTCACTAAAACCTGGCGGTCCGCTACTCGACAACAAAGGGTGAATGTGGGCTAAGGTCTTGAAACGTTGAGGAGCCCTGATTTAATGTATGTATCTATCTATGGCCACAGTTGCTTCGTCGCTAAACGACCGCACACAGATTTATAAATGACGCAATTTATTTGGTACTTAGGAGTCTTATTACCACGCGGCACAGCGACAGCAAAAATGGTAGAAAACGTGTGACGTCACATCCTTTTGTTTTTATGACACCAATTTAATTTACCAGTTCTTGTCTGAAGTACTGTGCCAATTTCCATATCCCAATTAAAAGGCTAGAGTGCTACGCGAAAAAAGTAATGTTTTTCTTTAATCCCGAGGCAGCAACTCCTTTCTGGTCAACGTAAACACATGAAGATAAAGTCGATCATATTAAATAGCCTAAGCAAATTCATTACAATATATTTTAAAGAAGACCTGGCCAAAAAACGCATACAAGGGTATAAAAAATTTCCCATATCTAAACGACTAGACTACTAGCAAAAAGCTTCAGAACAGAACCACCTCATGAGCACATAATGTTCAGGAGACAATGCACGGGACGTATCAAACTGCAAACCGGTTTATACGCATAAGAACAAATCAATAATAAAGGAGTCACACACTCAGACATGCAAATTGACTCACACAGATGGACTACTCTAAACCAGTCGCTAGGATATGCGAACATAATTGCATTATGTATTAGATTATGTTATTAGGAACAAAACACAAAATTGTGTACAGAAAGCCATGTGGGATCAATGTGAATACCACGCTGTTTAGTTTAAAAGCGAGTTTAGGTAAGTTTTCAATTCCTCAGTGTAAAAGAATATTTTTTCTGGCAGTACAGACGCGTACACAGTAGAGATACCTCTTTAAAAGAACGGAACATACGTTATTAAAAACAAATTAATAGTTTTCTTGGTAAACGATCACACATGTACATTGTAATTTAAAAATATTTTATACGAAATTATTGTTATATATATTGAATAACTTATTACTGAAGTACAGATTTTCTTTAAGTTAAAACTGGCTGATATAATGCAACCGTCTTATGGGGTTCGGGAGCAGTAGTACTTTTAATCGCCCCGATATGAAGAAAAGTTAAACACAATGTCTTTAACAAACAGACACAGCATTTAAGAGAGAAGTCAAAATTGGACACATAAAAAGTGAAAAATAATGTGGAATACTAAATAGCAGACCTATTTACAGCACCTACGGCTTAATTTTGTTAAATTTAAAATTTGTAGTAAAAATAGTATTCACAAATTTTACTCGAAAACCAGTACATATATCGCACGCGTTATATCCTTACTTCGACTAAACATCCTCCATGCAAAGTCCGCAGTGAAATTTTGGATAAATACAAATTTCGTAATTTTAAAATCGAGGTCTTACTCTAATACTCCATATGTGATACCGTGGAATAGTATTCCACTTACATTCACCCTGTATTATCCTCTGCCCGCAATTCGCCATTAATGTGTAACTTCCCTCCAATGTTAGCCATTTGCCGGAAAATACTTCAGAAAAGCTGTTCTGTAAACATTCAACCATAGGTGTTTGAAGGCAGTCCACTATAATAATCGCTACACCCGTGCATTTCTTGAGAAATTCTGTTTTCAGACTTGCTCTAAACAACGTCCAGAGTTGGCTGATGGAATGACACAGCGATGTCAACCAACTCACTGCTTGTTGTCAAGCCGGTGGCATGTACTTCAACGATTTTCCCTGCAACATCATGTGACTCATTGTCCCAAAGCCTGTATTCCACTTTACATCTATCTGTAGTCAAATTACATTCTGTCTCTCGTTTCTTACATGTAAAAACAGACTTGCAACTAGAGCTCAGCCTAAGTACAAATATCACAAATGCGTTCTTTCCGATTTTGTATACCTCACTGATCTTGATGACGACATACTGCAGATAAAAATATACTGTGGCAAAACACCACACCGTTAACAGTAAGTAGTTTGTTTACCTTCTGTTTCGTTTGAGATTCGTCATATCGAGAAAATTGCTATATTATTAAAAATAATGAGCCGATATTAAGTTTTATGTAAAATGATATTTATTTTCGTAAAAGAAACTCGCGGACAGACGACCGGAAACTCATTTCATTGCGATTCATGCACAGAAAGCAAAACAAAACCTTGAAGATGGCAGTCTTCTGGGTTGTTGCGCCGTGTAGTCTGATAGAAGTTTACCGACGTTTCACAGGTCCTGATGATGGAGGCAACAAGGACCTCTGAAACGTCGATACTCTTCCACCAGATTGCACGGCGCAACAATCCTGAAGACAGCCACCTCCATACTCACCGCCGTGAAATCTCAAATCCTACTTGTAACAAAATCTTATTTACTTCTAAAACGTGAGCCTGAATACATAACTTTCTGAAGTTTGCAAATGAACGATGAAACAGAAAGTAAGATATTTTGAAACGCTAATTCTGATTTGTTACTATCATCCCCCACTTTTGCCCCTCCACAAAAGATGATACTGCCTTGCATTCTGGCGATGAGACGTAATAATTGGATATCCATTAACAGCCCACACGACTTCAAATGGAAACATACAAAAGCAATAATCTTGCTTTTCCTGTAACCTTCATTATAAACACAAGCATGGCTGCTATATATCGATCATAAACCCATATGTGCGCGCATGCGTACGTGGGAAGAATTAATTTCTGAAAGTGTTCACATGCCAAGAGCGTGCCAAAAGAAGGATAACGGTAAAGCTTCTCTTCACACCATCGTCACAGTACTTACACAACACGCTCAATATATCTTACCGTAATACCCCAATATTTCTTGCTTTTTCTCCCTTCAACTAAAATACTTTTCACGCCACCAGAAGCATAGAGCACACGAAACAACAATTTCATTTGCTGCTTTGTGTGGGTAAAAAGCATAGTCTGCCACTTTCATGAAAGGGAGCTGCAAGTGTCTGAAACCTATGCGATTATGAAATACTTACTTCGTGATTTACACAGGTCACCTACTACTGCCAGGGTAGTGAAAGTAAGGACACTACAGTAAGCTAGACATATAGTTTAAACGGCGAAGACAGAAATGCATACAGAATTTTGGTTTAAGTTATGGGAAAGTAACATTAACATTTAGGGTAAAGACAAAATTGTTCCTGGCACTTAAATTTGTTAAGAAGAGAGCCAAAAGAAAGTACGGTCGCTTGAGGCTAAATTGTTTTGAGAAATTACGAGCATAAACTCATGACAGTAATTTGTTTTATCGCCCTTCGTGTCTGCTGTTCTAATTCGTTCGCGTTAATATGTTGGCAATACATTTATATGTTGTCCTATGGCAACCAACGTGAACAGGTAGAAGTCAGTAAAATGTAGGCCCATAAATAAATGGACAAGTCACAGTGTTTCTGAAATAAAACGCAATCTAAATTTTGACACTAGGCTGTTGATGTTTCCATGTAAAGCACCACTTTCACAAGACGTTCCAAAAGAAAATGCAATAAAATATTTTATTAGTTGCACAAAAATTAAGAACTGATAATAATATGGGAAAACAGGACTTAAGGGATATGGATTGGTGTAATCTGATTCCGGGTAGGGATCGATGGTGGGTTCTTGTAAAGGCGATAATGAACCTTCGTGTTCCATAAAATGCAGGAAATATCTCGACTATCTGAGTAAACTGTTATATTCTCAACGAGGACTCTGTTACATGATGATGATTATGAGAATAATAGTAACATAATGTATTTTTCAAAGGCTCTGAGTCGGAGAATAAGTTACGAGTTTTAAGTTCGGAAGGTCGAAAATGGGAAATATTCAAGTCCTGTAATACTGATGCAATACTGAATCTTAAATCGGGTTGGATCAGGAAGGCAACGACATTAAGTTTATATCCCTCAAATTCATACTACTCTCTTAAATTTTGCTGGAAGGCAGACTCGAGCTACAGGCCGTTTAAAAACGACAAACTTATAAGCCGACTTTGTCTCAGAAAGTTAGTTCACACAGACAACTTTCAGTGCACTACTGCAACTTTCTGATAACATAATATCAAGACAAAAAGGCAACTTCCCTGAGACTAAGCAGTATAAGATTGTGAATAGGCACTAGATGAAATAAGTGGTCGGTTCATAATCGCTAGAGGAGCCCCGATAAATAACGGATAGGAAACTGGGTGAACCTCAGAGCTGGTCTGGACATGGCGAAAAGAAATATCCTGCCTCCTAAATCGAACCCCAATAATGCTGCCATCATAAGGGCGATGTACTCATCGCCCTGATGATGGAGGTAGCAAGGACCTCTGAAATGTCGGTAAACTTCTACCAGACTACACGGCGCAACAACCCAGACACATGGCCATGAAAACCTCAAATCTGAATAGGTACGCACACTGCCCTATACTGAAATACGGTATATTTCAACTGCAGGTTGTATTAAGTCATAAGAAAACAGGTTCACAGGAATTAAATTATGATTATACAGCTCAAAATTCCTTTCCTGTCCTTGAAGTCCAAAGTACGGTACCGCTCCACCTACAAGTTGTCGGACAAACTTCAAAGTTTCGTTCCTTTGGTTTGAGATATTGTAATAAAGACATTTAAATTGTTTGAATACAGAATCTGTAGGAATATTTGCAATGCACCGCTGTACCAAGACACATTCTTAGGTGAAGAGGTTCAGTGTGGTAAGATGCAAATTTTAGAAGATCTATAGCATTCACGTGATCGTCATGTTGCTATTTTTTGGTTCTTAAAATAAGTTAAGAGACACATTTTAAATATGTTTTTTGGGGTACAACGTTCCTTTGGCCTATAATAATGGCCGCCATATTTGTAATATTGGTGGCTTGAAACTGAATAGCACATAAATGGAATAGCCTCCAATTATATTATAAACATAAAATTCAATGAAAATTATTCAGTTGGTTCTAACGTTATGGGGGAAAGAGGTGTGTGTCATTACATAACCGCACAGGCCAATTTCCTTGGAAAGAAACACAGGTTGGAAACTTCACAAGCCGAAGAATTCCGTTGATACGCGAGGTGTTGAAGAGAGAGCAAGTTAGCTCCACTGCAATATCAAGCGATCACGGCGTGAAACAGACATCTGGCGCTCTGCTGACGTCGTTTGTTTGTTAATGGTTGCTTCATCACAGCGCCGAAGGAGATAGGGTCGTGTGATTAGTGGAGAATCAGAGTATTCCTCTGCCTAAACAAACTTTAGTTTGTATTCGTGGTCCCACAAACTCTTGGCCCATAAATCACACCCACACAGCAAAATCAAGCAGCCAAATTTAAATGGAAATGCAAGGAAATGTTGCGAGCTTGTAAACTGGTCTTTCTTTCCCCAATCCATTTTCGGCACAATTCAATGTTATTCTACACACCCACACTGGCCTTCATGTTATTTTACTGCAGATACAAATTGCTATAAAGATAATCACACACTGCACACAGTAAGTAAGTACTATTACGTGTTTTCGTTATGGATTTGCCATATCGAAAGTACGGCCCTGATGAAGAAGGCATCAAGCACCTCTGAAACATCGGTAAACTTCTATCGGACTACATACGGCGCAACAACCCAGAAGACGCATCTTAGCGGTATGCATATTTCCAAGATAATATTATTATGGGGCAATTAACTGGAGCATAATATGGGCCATCCCCGAGAACCGGTTCAATCCCGTGTGACTTCAAGTGAGATTAATGGTGGATAAAGTGGTACTGCAGCAGGTTTATCTCCGAGTTCTTCGGTATCTCCTTGATGGTAGTAATTCCAGAAATGCTCCATATTCATCCATCACCGTCTCATGAGACGCATGACTGCCCTCACCGTGCAGCACACAATCATACAGTCTTAAGTTATGACCTTCACCTCTGACCTTCTCTTCCTTTCAGATGCTGAAATGGAAATTTCATTTCCACGAACAATGCTATTTTACAGAAGACTGAATTTTTAATATGACGATTTACACCCGCTGTGGATACGTTAAACACATAAATTCGTTGCAAAAGACGGTTATGTTCTAGGTGCTTCCAGCACATATTAACAATAATAATTTCATTTCCAAATGACAGTCCGTGCTGAAGCAGGAAATAGAAGCTCGTGATAAAAAGAACACTCAAAAGAAGCAAAGTAGGATTTAGGAGGAGGCGGGAATCAATAACATCCAACCTTCAGCTAGCAGACAGCAAGATAAACTCACAAACTCACAAAAAACAAAATTGGTTTTGTGCGTGTGTCTGGAGGACAGAGTTGCCGAGTTGGGAAAATGCTGAAAAAATGCAGAGAAGATTTTTCGGTGACTTTTTGATGTGCCCACACTGTGACGTTTAGACAGACAGTCACTGACCGAACTGTTTTTAATTTAATTTTGTCTTTCTTACTCTGATCGTTAGTTATTACTTACTTAACAAAAACCAACTACATTTATTCGCTGTTGGCTTGGCGTGGTTTATTGGCGATATAAATACTAGTGAACAAAGAGTAAGTACACGTAGTTAGTTCTTGTAATTTCTGTATATATTTCTGAATGGTATGAAGGGTTTTAGGGCCACTGCTTTGTTTGTATGCTCTATGTTTCCGTCTGCAGCCTACATTAACACATGATCTTTCTACACAAGCATTTCGGCATAAACATGCTATTATCAGTGTTGCATCACGAGTAATAGTAATTTAATGTGTTCTAGGTAGAAAGTGTAAAATAAATGCACTATTCTTCTTTATGCTTTCTCTTCATAACAGTATCTTCATTCATATTATCTGGTGGACCTATTAGGACCGTGTTGGTGGATATGTGCAGAACGCGTGTTTCTAACAAGACCACTGCAACAATTCATGTTTTCTTCGCATCTACAGCTACATGACTTCGCCTGTAGAAATAAGAATACTTTTGAAGATTTCTGTCTTCTGGGTTGTTGCGCTGTGTAGTCTGGTAGATGTTAACCAACGTTTCAGAGGTCATACTGCCTCCGTCAACAGGCCCTGATGACCTCCTAAACGTTGGTAAACATCTACCAGACTACACAGCGCAACAACCCAGAAGACAGAAATCTTCATATTCACCGCTGTGAAAACCTCACATCATATAAGAATACTTTTCTCTGGAAGGTGCTCAGTAGTGCCAGCCACCGACACTGTTGTAGGATGACGTGTCTTCTGGGATGATGTATTCTGGTACAAGTTTTACCAACACGGCGCAACATCCAAGAAGACACGTCATCTTCATTCTCGCCGCCGTGAGAGCCTGAAACCTACCCACGGGTAACACGTAGATCGAGACCTGTCAAAGACAGAGACATTATTTATGGTCTAACTTGTAGGGCAGACCATTCAAGATCAGCACGTATCACAAAAATGTTTACATCATTCTTTTCGTTGAAAATTCGTGAGTGTTAATCATATTCTTATATTATTTTTCCGACATTTCGTCGCCGCAGGAAGAGGAAGCAGCGAGATCCGCCACGTCAGAGATTTCCAGGACTTCGAAACACTACAATGAATTAATATAAAGGATTCTGGCAACAGTGGTTACTATTTTCGTTCTCGCTTAGTAGCCTTTCAAAACTGAACACTGTGTAGGGTATCCCATTGTATTTCCAGGCATGAAACAGCTCTTTACCCCACGCCAGTTCTATGATACATGATAACGCTCAGACCAACTCATCAAACTGAAAACAAAGATGGAAACACAATGTAAATCATAAACGCCGAGATGACAACTTCGAAAAACATGTTTATGGTCTCATAATTGAAACGGATTATGATCGTAAACCTGCAGAACTTTTCTGTCCTACAAATAACTAATGCAATATACCAGAGCTCACAGTACTTTAGATAAGAGTGTAAAAATTCACTACAGTTTAAAATACACGTGCTGTCCAAGTCGTTCTCTGCGATCCTGCATTTCAGTGGCGACGATTACACAAATATAATCGATTATCGCATATACAAATCCACACTCCCAGAGCCAACAACACGAAAGATACCACAGGTTTACAGTAATAAAATACCACCTTCTATTTCGTTGAATGTACCGCATATAAAATTATTTTTAAATATGTATTACATCCTAATTACAGTTACCTTTTATGAACTGTACTAAGGTTTGGTCAAGATCGGTGGTTTCTTTGCTGAGGAAAATTATGATAACTCGGAATCAGTCGGGCAGTTTCGGAGATAAAACTTACAGACCATCACCACCTCCTCTAAATGCGTCCATACACTGCAATTTGTCCTAACCGCGTATAATGAAAGCTCACATAGCCTGCATCTTTAAGGGAGAGTGGCACAACAGCCAATGCCGGCTTAACCAGTAGGCAAACTAAGCGGTCACCTTGTGGGCAAATTGCGGGAGGGGAGGGGCATAATGAATAACAAGAAACGAAAAACAGCGTAAAGTGAAATATAAGAAGCGTATAAAATAGAAAGTGAAAATCAGATTGAAAGAATAAATAAGTATTCAGGTTCGCTGCTTTGTAATATGCCGCCAACAAAATAAATGGTTGATGTGTAGTGTATTGAAGACGACAATGCGATCAGTCGGCACATTTCGTCAAAAACTGCCTCATGAATGAGCATCTTCCGCGGGTATCGTCAGCGGCACGACCGATTTTGTGCCAACAGGCTGTTTCGCTTTTGTTGCAACTTTTCTTTCTACATTTTATCTGCAGAGGTTACATTTACAAGCATTAATCGTTATGTAAATTTATTTATTATTAAAAAAGTTCTCTAATGCAAAGAATTGAGCAGCGTGCATTATTTTATACATACAAGTGATCTGTTGTCACATGATTCAATTCCGAGATATAACTGTAATGTGGCACTGTGCACTTGATGCACAATATTCATTTTCCGAAGTTAATTGGTGGGAGGAGGCCAAACACCTTTGAGCCTGCCCTGACTATGGCCTATTGTTGCAAGGATAATCAGGGTCACAAACTGATTTTTCTTTGTTGCCATTAGAACTAACGTATGAGCATAACATTTGAATCTTAACATCCGGTAGACTAGACAGATTCAATTTCTTACACGCGAAAGAGACAATCTGGAAATGTCTGACGCCAGATCAGTTCCTCTGCTCTGAGAATATTTTGTGGCAGTCCACACCTCAAGAAAACAAGTCAAGGGTAGGAGGGGGCAAAGACGCTACGACGGAACGAACATACAATTCCACAAACATTATCATCTTCCAAAGCAAACTGCTTCAATATCTGAATTTACTGTGGAATAAATCAAGTGCGTACTTTTATTAGAATGGCGTGACATTCACTTCTTTATCTTACATGGTTTGTGAATATTCGATTTCTGTTTCTCCTGACGATTTGTGCACCGCGGTCCAGAATTCTTTGCTTCAACACTACCATTGCCTACATTAAATCTTGTCAAATCCGGATGTGGGCGTCTGTGAATCAACGTGGTTTACGAAATCCCACACGATCCAAGAGCTTCGTTGCAGTTTCCATTCCCAAACCACTTTTTTTTGCGGTATGAACTTCCTTCAGATAAGGTGGCAAGTCCATCCGTCAACGTCAGCCATATGTTGAATCGCACAGCTTGTTTTATGTCTGCACTGTGATAGGTGCACTTACAGAGGACTATGTATTATTCCTGTTATTATTCCGAGCTGCGAAGATCGAATCGAGATTGTATCATGATATATAACAATGTATTAGAGCTGCGATAGTATTTATGCATTCTTTGCACGATGAGCATAAAATAAATGTCCATCTGTCCACATTATTCAACTCGAAAACTGCTAACGGATTTGGATAAAATTTGAAATAGACTTATGCAACTGCGGACTGCTCTAAATCGTACTTTTCAATTTTCTACAACAGGTAATACCAACATGGCGGATGAGCAAACTTTTGAGGTGAGACTGTAGACAGAGTCACTCGCAATAAGGCCATAGATGATATATGGTTAGAGATTTTCGGGAAATGAAAAAGTTACTATAATTCAGCATTATAATTCTTTGCATAATGTAAAATAACAACAGAAGCTGCATAAAAGAAAAAATAAACTTCGCCAGGATTCGATCCTATGACCCCGTGGGTGTAAGTCCAGTATGCTACCATAGACCTAAAGCACCGTATGACGTAATATTATTGATTTGGTAATCAAACGCGATCGTAATCATAATAATCAGAACTGTGAAACAAGCCCTTTGCCTGTTCCTGGAACAAGGATTAACATTTCTCCATCTTCGTGTCAGATGTTACTTGCATCTTCTGTCCTTCCACTTATACCGATTAAACAAATCTGGGTCTCGGTTTCAGGCATTAGTTACTCGTGTTCTGGCCACTTAGTTTGATATTCGTATCGAGCTGTTATCTATTATTCCATTTCTTCAATACATTCATTGCATTTATGATCTGACATTCTCCATTCTTCGAGCGTCCTAAGGAAGAGAATTTTTACTGCCTTCATTATATTAACTTTTTCTTTGGTTAACGTTCAACATTCAGACCGGAGCATATACATCGCTATTATTCTACAGAATTTTTAATAGCGTTTGCTTGTTTAATTTCCGTTGTGGCCCGCCTAATGTTCGATTTATGTAAACATCACTCTCTCTCTCTCTCTCTCTCTCACACACACACAAACACACACACACACACACAAACACACACACACACAACCTCTTTATCGAAAATGTCCCCGGTTTAACCTAATCAATCTTCTTAATGAAAAGGAAGTACAGTTGTGAGAGTACCGTGCACTTTGGTAACAAGTATTAATCAAAAGAAAAATAACAAAAATGATATCCGATCTTCGGTTAACCGACAGTCCGTTTTATCCGACGTACTGAGCAAATACCCATTACTAATAAAATAAATAAATAAATTCTTTCGTTTACAAGTTTACATAGTGTTAAATATTATTTGTATTTGTGAGATTTCTAATGCCTCACTTTTTCTTCTTAATTTAATAAAATCGTAAACTGAGTTAATATTTACCCTCGTCTTTTTAATTTGTATTCCGTATTATCCGACCGTCCTTCGGACCCACTTAGGTCGGGTAATCGGGTCTCTCTGTACGAGATTAATCAACAGGGCGGACCTATCATTTCCTTCAACCAGCGTGACGCTGTTAATTCCACTCCACGTCTTCATGGCGTACTGCCACAACTATGCAATTATTGTACATATCAAAGCACAGACTACAGTAGCACATTGCTTAGCTCAAGAAAATACCTGACGAATATTCTTTTTGCCGTAACACACTGCGTGCATCGCATAATCTACGATCCAACAGCGGTCACAATCGATTTGGATAAATGGTTAAAAAGTTAATATAACAGCCACGGAACAAGGGAATGGGTGTGGACCCCGTAAACCGGAAAGTTCTTCAGTGAAAACAGGAAATCAATACCATCCTAAATGTACTTACACGCGTCGAAAATTTTCCACTTCAATTCTGTATACCAAAATGTCAGCGTCAGACCTGAATATTTACTGGTCGCAGCACAGTGGTCAGTGACCGGAGGTCCTGACTGAGAATTTCGTAGCTTTCCTCAGTCCCCCAATGAAAACGCTGGGATAGTAGGCCCACCGTAAATTAGGCCACGGTCGCTTCCATCCATATCCTTTAAAATTCATTATTTATTAATCATCCTCTTTCGACACTACAGTCTATAGTACGAGCTACAACCACCATCTATCTATTCCTGATATAATGGCCAATGACCGTCACGCCTGACCGTACAAGTACGCTGTTCGTGGGATGGGGCACAATTGAAACTAAGTTCTGACGATGGCGACTCTGGTATCAAGAACTTCAAATGAGACTATGGTGGCGCATATGATGGGGTCTGGCGAAGTCCGCGTTCGGCTTAAGGTGGAGTGAGATTGTCGGTTTTGTGTTGGTGCGTTTGACACGAAACTGACTTCAGTCGAAGAATGCTTTCACAATTTGCCGGTAGTTTATAAGGAATTTTATAAAATGTTATATTATCAATGCGATTTGCAAGGTCAGTGTTGCAATACACTGAATTAGTGTTCGACACAATAAAGGTTAAATCCTGCCAACGTTGGCGGGTCATACTTACGCTAGCAAAGTTATCTTACAGTGTGAAAAACAAGGGTTTTTGGTGTTCGGTGAGAGTTTCTGTTTCAGAACGTTCTTGATTTATTTTCGTTTAACGGTTCAGTTTGTCGTGGAGCACCTGAAGAGGGCATACTTTGGATTTGCGACACCTTTATAATATTTAAAACATATACAAAGGGAAGCACAAAAGGAACAAAATTATAAACGGAAAAGAGAAACAAACAATGAAGGAAAATGAAAATCAAAAAAACTAGGAAAGCAGAAAGGAAATAAACAAGGATAAAACGAACAGAGAAAAAAGGATGGGGAAAATAATTACCATAACATTCGTGGTGTTAGCAAAGGCAATCCCAAACACTGGACTGTTGATACCATCCGTTACCAGAAAGTGGTCCTGTTTTCATGTGGCATGACGCACTTACCCAACAGGAGCAGTTTTATGTCTTTGGCTGCCTGCAGCCCATCCTCCTTGAGGTTCCTCTCGATTTGCTTGCTCCGTAGTAGGGCTGCCCTCTCCTCTGCGGAGTGCCCGCAGCCCATCCTGCGTCCTACCTCCTTCACGAACGTGACGACGGCTGTTCTGATACACGGGTCCAAGAAAAACACTCCTCCCCCACCTGATCGCAAAGCGGTACAGAGGCTTCCGACCACCCCTGCTACAGAGCCGACTGATAGCACTAGATTCCTACCACCTCACTCTCAAGCGCACTGAACCACAACCAGAAGACACGATAGAGCACTTCAACCCTACTGCACGAAATTAAGGGACTTCACTTCTTACTCTTACTGCGGAAACGGACAACGCAACTTCCCGCTGATTCTTGAATTATCTTTTAAGAATGCTGCGGAAACGGACGGTGCAAACCTGTAACTGGTAAGTTGTTTATCTCACAAATTGCCGCTGACCGCTACGGGTCGTACACTTCCTCAAACAGACTCGATCAAAATGAAGCTCCTCCCGTTTCTGACTTCGGTGGCGGGCACACAGAGTGCGCGCGCGCAGTTCCACTCTGTACTCCGGTACACAACAAAAGCCCAGACCACTGATCTAAAAAATTGAACTTTATTTTTTCTTGTGCATCAAATTGTGAAATAACCGATAACACCACACACAAGCATGTGTTCATCGACAGAACAGACACGACACAAGTGACAGGCAGTAAAACAAAAACAAAACAAAATCATGGAAAACAGTAACACGTGACAAGTCGTTAAAACTAACGACGACTAAAGTCAATAATTTCATATGTCTTTATTTTATCTTTCTTTTATGAATTTTGCGCACTGCGTCATGGAGGTAGCGTACTTGGGCCGCAAAGACCCAAAGAGTCTTTCAAAGAAATTATGATATGGACCAAAGACATGAAATGCAACGGAAGTATGGAGACCATCGATACGTGCCTGGTACAAGAAGTTCAAGGATACCCGGAAGTGTTTTTCATCAGGAAGGCACAGAGCACCCACGTGTGTCTGATAAAAATGTCGAATGGTTACGCAGGATCTTTGTCCCCAGTCCACGTAAGTCGACATGAGCTGTACGTAGCACTGAGTTGCAAATGCCGAATGCGACATTGCATCGGGTGTTACGAAAACGTTTGCATCTATATATGCTTGCAAGTTGCAAGTAATTACGCCAGATGATAGGGTAGACCGTAAGGAACTTGCAGTGACCATGATGAGAAACTGGACGAAAACAACGAATTCCTGAGGAGAAGAAAATCAACTTCTTCAACGTGGCCAATTCCACGTTTCAGGGAAGGGGAAGGTAAACAAACACAACGTACGCATCTGGGGATCAGAATACACTCGTCCTACGGTGGATCAAATTAGTGACAGCCCCAACGTTGATGTGTGGTGTGGCCTGTTGCACGATCGTTTGATCGCACCCTTTTTCTTTGCCGAAGAGACTGTGAGATCCAGCAATTACCTGGATATGTTAGAAAACATCGTTTATCCACAGTTACAAGAACTGCAGCCTGTCGTGTTCTTCCAGCAAGACGACATGCTGGTCCCATCTCGTGGCCCGGCAGATCACCGGACATCACACCCTGTGATTTTTCCTATGGGGTACGTAAAACAAAAGACCGTGTACCGAACTCCGGTGGCCGACATCAACGATTTGAAGGACAGAACTGCAGCCGCTATTGCAACAGTTGACTTTGACATGCTGCAGCGTACATGGATGGAACTTGAACATCGTTTGGACATTGTGCACGTGACAAATGGTGCCGTGTAATGTCCAGAATGCACAATTTCATATTCCAAGCGTCAAGGGTCCATCGTATTTAAAATACGTAGTTCGTACGATAATTTAGTTTTAAAACATATAGGAAACAAATCATTTGGATTACTAAACACAGATGGGAGCATAACATAAAATTAGCCTTAAATGGGACAGTGCCAAGAGGCAGGCTTTTTTTAATATGGTTGAGAATCCCCGGGTTTCATAAGGGCTGGGGAATATCTCGACTAGCTAAGCGACTGTTGGCTTTTCAAGAGTGATTTTGCTCGACTGAATTGGCTTATTAAAGTAAAAGGAACTCCTTGACCTGCTATCAAGACGGAAAGCTCTGTAGCATGAGTTAATTTTTTTCTAGGTACACTCTTCACTGACAAACGTAGATCAATAATAATAATTCATTAGGCATCCTGTGACGCTAATAAGAGTTCACGAACAGTGAATAAATGCTGCTGCGAAGTCCTCAGAAATTCGCACTCAACAATGCAATGAATGTTGTAACACGTGGACCAACATCGTACGCACTGTAAAATCATCCATTATATTTATTACAATTTCCAAGACAGTGTGAATTGGGCAGGTCCCATCTACAATTACCCAACGCCCTAGTAGAACAGCTAATTAAAAACAACCGGTCTACAGAGAAACCTTTTGTTCAGTAAGGAATGAAGTCAATGCACCCCGCTGCCTAGCAACTGTATTCCCAAATGAAAAAAGTGTTAAAGGCGACAAAAGTTAAGATCATGCCACCACCACATACAAAGAAAAAATCTTTAAGTAATAAAAAACCTTGAAATATTCGCTGGTATTCTTCTGGGTTGTGACGCCGAATGGACTCGTAGGCAGATACCAACGTTTCAGCCCTGAAAATGGAAAAGACATGTTTCTCCGAAACGCTGGTACCTGCCCTTGACTACACGCGGCGTCAAAACCCATAACACAGACATTTTCACAGCCACAGCGTTTAAAATAAACACCACGTTTATTACAAACGGTTCAACCACTTGATTAGCTGAATGCTTGCAGAGTAAACTGAAGCAATAAAAATATAACATAAGTGACTTAAGTTTATTAATTTGGAAGAGTTAATATAATTTCGATATTGCACGTCAAGCACTTGAAACTATAGCAGAAACACAGACATGGAAACCAAACGATGAATCTATTACTACGTGTCGACCTCAAATTTTCTATAGGTCTGTACATTTATACATAATATTGGAAATATGTACTCCAAAGCGTTCTTTGCAAATCTGCAAACCCTATTGGTCTACATGTCCATTTATTACACTTAATGTTAATTAGTTACTGTACAAACATCACATTGTGTAAGGTTAGAAATTACTTTTATTGTATGTAATTAAATATTCATCATATCGAAAAATATTTCAGGCAAGAGTTTCAGAACTAAAAACAGATCTACATGCTGCAATACGTACCAGCTTTTGTATGATTAGCCACTTAAACTAATAAAATTATACTTTAGCTTCAGAAATGACTGAAAGGTCGTGTTATCACCATTATACAAATTAATCCACGCCACTCACGTAGTCACAAAAAAAATGGGAATCAAAAAATCCCCATCCCCTCCCAAGAATCGAACATAAAATCTCACGCGCTTAACAGCGATGCGAAAATAAAATTCACCTGAACAGAGCTGGTCGAAAACGAGTTTGGAGTTATCAGAATGAATGAGTAGACATTTCTCCTTAACGCACTTCTGTGAAAAACCGATTAAAACGTGTGGCACACAATGATCTGTGATGTCACGACGTCTGGTCCTCTCGTCATGAACTTGCAACCTCCTCTTCCTGGGTTGAAGTGGGGAGGAATCAATCTCCGGGTCCCTTTCACTTTAACATTGAAGATGCAGGCAGCAGTTC
This sequence comes from Zootermopsis nevadensis, assembly GCF_000696155.1. The sequence continues at coordinate 637,186 of NW_019059959.1, read as the reverse complement.
ATCCAAAATGTTGATACGCAACCAGAATACCACAGGGCTCAGCAACCTGACACATCTCCGTGTAAACCACAAATCCTACATTCCCTATTCTAGGCCTACAGTTTAAATATTTCACGCATAGACCTATGCCTAGGAGCTTTCCTTCTTATGGAAAATTAGCTCTTCACTGAGACGCGTTTTTTTATTTTCAGAAACGCAATTACTGAGTAACTGGAGAAAAGATTATGCATGACAGAATGTGACAAACGCGATAGGAATATGTACCATAATTTTGTGCAAAGTTGCGGATAATAGGTAACATTAAATAAGACAACTCTGTTCATGTCAGGTTAAATACTTTTTAACTCATACATACACGTATGCCGTGGGTCTAGTGGTGCCACTCGACCCAAGGTTTGCTGGTTCAAACCCGACCGAGGTCGATGGATTTTTAAGGGTGATAAAAATCCGTAACACGACTTCCTTCGGAGGGGAAGTAAAGCCGGCGGTCACATGTCGTAGATTTTCGGCATGTAAAAGAACCTTACGAGCATGAATGAGATGTTTCGTAAGCAAAACTCAGCGGCCATTTCTCACCCATGTCCCTCTGGTAGAGGCCTTGCGATGGGCTGATTACTCGTCCAAAGAGTCCCTACCAAATGTATAAAAATAGATCAGAAACCTCTGAAAGGAGGCCCCTATGCTCCACGTAGGAGAGGAATGGGTGGTAGAAGAAGAAGAAGACATACACATATCCTTTGGTATTTTCCGTTGTCCTTTATTTTGTTCGCCAAAAGCACATGTCGAAAGATGGCTCTGCTTTCGACATCAACTGAAAGGAACTAATCTGGCTGTTGAAAACTCAAATAAACTCCTTGAAATCGACAAAGCAGATTAGGTTTTGTACTGTTTTACGTGATGGCGGAAGCACAGCCATCTTCCGAAACGATGTGCATTTTAACCAGAACAAAAAGAGTCGAAGAAAAATGTCCAGTTTAACAACACAACCTCGACACAAAATTTTAGACAAAATCAAATTGCGAAAGATGAAGTTGAAATAATGCACTACAATTCTAAGCATTCGAGTTCGTTGCTGATTGTTAAACATGTACAGGCAGTACTGATGTCACGCGGTTGCGAGAAGATGAACAATCAATGCAACTTATTTCGGTAAATAGTAACAAAATTTCGTTTCTGGCCTAAAAACAGTTAAGACAAACGCTACGTCATGTTTCATTCAAATACAGTATTCTGGTAATCTCACCAAAAGCACTGCAATGAACATATGATTATCACACTCAAGAAGAAAATATCTTTTCCAATGTTTTTGCTTCTACAGGCCTAATGAGGAAGCTGAACGCACTGTGGATACACAAAAGAGAGATGCGGGGTGTGGGTGGCATCAATATCAGCGATACTTTACGCGGTAATGGAGCTCGCTGAGTTCTACTTCAGACACTAACAGTCGCTCGGCTAGTTAAGAAATATCTGCCTTCTGTGAACCACGAAGTTTAATTACCGTCTACAAGAGAGACCGCCACAAACAGGGCAGCACCACCTGCAGCGAAATAAATTAAATATCACAAAAAAAATATTCCCTTGTGAATCTAAAATAGCTGAGGAACATGTGTTATTCAGTTCCACCAAATTGCAAAGGACGTTCAGAGGAATCTGGTATGCTGACACCAAGAGCTGTAATAAGTGGTTTCGTCCATAATAAACGTATCTTCCTGGACTTTGAATATTTTCCCAGTATCTGCACACGAATGATCACAATGAAGAACTCGCACCACGTCCAAACCATCAGCAGTGTACATATCCAACATAACAGGCAAATCAGTTTTCCAAGTGTGAGCCCTGTCCTAAAACAAGGGAGGTATGCCCACGGTTGGCAGCTTCTTCCTTCTGGAGTTTCTACCACTTTGATTTTGCTTGTACTATAATACGACTGCTGTGCAGAGCTTGTTTCGTGAACGAGTTGTCTGTTTAGTATTCGCCATTCATTCCCATTTAATTTCTACAGCCAAGGATTTTTCTTGCAATAACCAGGAAACGTTTCATACATACAATCTTCATTCTCACCGCTGTGAAAACCTCAAATCACACAATCTTCATTGTTGCTTGTAACGGTTTCAGAAATAAGACTAGAAAAACAAGTGTCGGAAACATCTGAAAGCGAACTATCCACTGCTCTGCTGCCACGTCCAGATTCGACATTATTAGGTTAGCGCTTCCTAAAAACAAATCTATCAACTTTTTTTCACACCTCTGCCTTCCTAGTAAAAATATTTAGCTCTAACAGCTTTCACAGTTCTTTAGAGACTAAGTCTGTTTACGAAGCACGAAAACACAAGCTCTATTTCTGTGATTCAAAGTCGCATACCGCAACAATGTTGTTCAATATTTAAAAACCAACCGCTTTGATAATGAATAACTGCATTTTGTATTTACAGGTTTCGTCAAGCGTTTATTTACATTATTTCCACATCAACCCCTTCGCCTCTGTAATGTGTATTCGACAACACATGCCAACTGAATTTCCGCCTCACCACTTTTCTTTTTGGGTCACCCAATGTCGGTCCCAAGGTCTCCATTTTCTAATAATGCATTACCTATATTTATAGTAAAATTATTCCCAGTATTCTGGTGTGTCCCTCCCCATTATTAACCACCTTTATAGTGTCCGACACATGTATTTTTATGGAATGATAATTATGTTTCCTTCCAATAAGTTAACATCACCAGCACATACCAGAAGCTGGTATGTCCCATTCAATTACAAACTGTTGGTCATCTTTGTCTACACAACGCTACAACCCAGAAGACATTCATCTTCTACTATTGTTTTGTTTAAATCCATTTCAGCCTAAGCAGAACTAGTTTCATAGGTAGTATAAAAGTAAAAAGTAAAGCCGTCCCGCTACACGCCATGGGGGGAGAGCATGTATAGCTCATACTCATTCTCAATCTCGGCACTAGATCGGGGTGAGTGGTCAGCGTCACGACCGGGCCGCGCTTTACCCCCCGGGAAAGGAGCCCTGTACCCACTGGATAGGAGGTTGGGCGGGCCTCAGAACCAGCATGGACACAGAGGCGGGAGGAAATTATTTAAAAAATTGTACAATACTTTCTTGAAGTGGTAATCCACAACGAAAATACTTCTACAATGCCGTCTGCATGCTGAACATTTCCAATCCGAGTCGGCTATTCTTGAATTAGAATTCACAAGGAAAAAACCTTGTAGACAATAATTCAGTGCCAGTCCAAAAGCAGTGCCAATGCGTCTTTACTACCTCCGTAAAACGATTTCACGTTTGAAAAACATCTTAATTAGAAACGAAATTCAAAAACGTTACTCACTTAAATTCCACGTAAAACATCAAGGACTTTTTATTTCCTCTGTTTTAAGTACTGAATAACTAGCCGTCGCCAAATTTCATGCTTCAAGGCCACATAAGAACTTCAAACCCCCCTCCCCCACCAGCACACGGCTGTAAGTCACCTTCGCTACGCTGCGACTTCTGAGCTGTCTTCAGCTGCCCGGGTTCCGCTGTTCGTGTTGCAACGTCGTCCGATTCTGCTGAGGCCTTGAAGCATACAATATGGTGGCCGGTCCTATACATAATGTTTAATTTAGGCCGTATGCGTACAGCAAAATTGCCACACTCACCATCTCACGCGCTTAACAGGGAAGTCAAAATAAAATTCATCCAAACACCGCTGGTTCTAAAGCGATTCCCAACACTATACTTACTATGCATCCGTCACCACAGTGATGCTGTTTTCAATCGCCAGTCGTCTTTCTATTCTCTGTCATTATCGTCCTCACTGCTACTGCTCTGTTGTCTGCAGACAGACAAATGGAGAGCAGATCCTGCTTACAATTCAACCTCATACGGTTTGTTGAATACTAGATACACAGCGTTCTACTACTGCCTGACTTTTTTGTCGTGTCCAGTGTGTTGCGCGTGAGGGAAAATTCTAAGTAATGACAACTGTCTGAAGAAGAACTGATGGAGACGATACTACTAAATTAACAGACTGAACACTCCATTATTTACTGGGTTCCGTTTGCAGTGGACTCGCTCAACTGCACTACACATTCAATGAAGACTTGTAGCATCTAAAATGTGATTATAATAACTTTCTTTTACATAAAGCTGAAATTAAACGTTGTCAGTTTTCGCAGAAAGGGTCATTACACATAAAACTGTCAACCAAAACACAGACTTCACTGGGCCCTACAACTTTTATCTCGGGTATCTCTCGACAAAGTAAGCTGGTCATTTTATATTTCCGGCCCGTGGTTACTTCCAAACAGTGCCATCCGGCTCGCCAGTGAATTTCTACCTCTGGACTGGAGCGTACCGGCGTAATCAAAGCGACTGACAGACGGCAGATTTCTTCAGATGACGCAGAGCTGACTCAGAGGGAGTGAATAGGGGTTTGGAGGTACGGTGTTTATTTTAAATACGGAACGACAGTATGACTCAAAGGGACAAAAAATTCAACCCCAATTATAAACTAATGCTGTTCCTTCCTTCTCTCCCAAATAGGCAGGGTGTCTGTCAGTACATCTCACACGAATGAAAAGTTCTGATCTTGTCCACACGGTGGCTTGCTGAGATATATTCAAATATTCCATTGCGAACACAAAACCACGTGTCTCTGTAAAGCTGGGGTATTTCTAAAATTATAGTATGCATACAAGTAGAGTAAAAGTTATCCTTGTGATACGGCACCATGCCATGGAAGATACATCGGGTAGGTGCAGCTCAACGCATTCATACAACTACACAGAACAAGGAGGTAAAGGTACTGGTTACAACCTTGTCTTTGCAAACGTACGGAGGAAAATGGGAAAAAACGCGGAAAACCGAGTCTTCAAAGCAAGTCTCTAACACAAAGTTCGTTACTTCGCCGTGCAACGTAACACCTTTTAAAAAGGGTGCCTACTTACAAGAGTTAAAAAATAACCTATTAATCCCATCAACTTAGCGACACCTTTCCCATTAGTATGGTTACGGATCATGCACTCCGTCTTCTGTGACGAGACAGCCGTGGTTCGCTTTCCGGTAGATATTACTCATTCTGTTCAGACGGGCCCTGGACCCCGCCCAACCTAACCAATGGAGTATCGGCGATGTGGACTACAAAGATAAACCGTTCATACGTGGTCCACTTACGAAGTCAATGACTAGCCTTGCATATTCTTACAAGGGATGAAGACGTCAATTCAGTATTATGAGATAAACTATGCAATAATTGTTAATAATATAAAACACTCGGGCAGCACAAATTTATTCAGCTGTGTAGCAGCTAATTAAGAGTATGTGAGCTACACCCCCCCCCCCCCCCACTTTTCA
>NW_019059959.1:613001-631439 GCF_000696155.1 Zootermopsis nevadensis | reverse complement strand
CGACGCCGGTAATGTGTTCCATTTACGTTTACTTGCGTAACTAAAGTAGACTCCCGATTATCCGGGGGCGGATTAACCAGGGTCTATCTTGTTTAAATGACAATTAAAACTTGGTTTCGAAAATCTGTTGTAAAAGAACGCTTAAAAAAATAAAGGAACAAAACAATAACATAATTTGTGTATTAACATAAACCAATTGTTCTCAAAACCTAAAGTTTAAGACAACAGAACGTTATTCCTGTCCTCTGGTATACGTTCATTTACCAATATTACAGTAATTTCTCAATACTGTACTGAATATTATATAAAATTCTTTGTTACTAATAAATCTTTAAAAATTTGAGTAGTGTATGTCTGTAAACCAACTTACGAAACTGATACATTTTCGTGTTTTTCTTTCATTTTTTGAGAACTATTCAGGCTTTCGATTGCCCAGTAAAGCATATTTCCCAATCAACCCAGATAATCGGGAGTTTACTGCATAAACATATCCAACTTCACCTTACTGTGAAGTTCAACAGATGCACTAACAACAACCTGACGACGTAATGAAATAGAGTGTTCATGTAATAAAATGCAGGACAACATATTTTGAAGAGCGAATGTACAACATCCACAAGCATTTTCATTCGTCCCATCAATTCCTCTCTATATGCAACCGACAGGGACAATACTGCAGGAAACTGAAATGAACAGTCTGTCATCTGAGAGTTCCCCTCCACTTTCACTCCCTTTGCTGCTGGCAAGTCACGCCCAGCATCAGTCATTGCATTCGTTGAAAGAAATAAAAGGGCGTAAAGGCAAAAAGTTCTTCGCTAACATCGCTCACAAGTAGTACGTAAATTAGCAGGCATAAAAACCTCTTTATATATATAACATTGTTAGCATACAAAACACTAAAATGGTATACAAACGACGGATATTACGGTTTTTAAACAATAGAAAATCCAATTAAATGACTCACCTAGCAATAGCAGTTTTATATCTTTAGCTGCCTGTATTCCATCCTCCTTCAAATTTCTTTCTATTTGCTTGCTGCGGGCCAAAGCTGCCCGCTCCTCGGCAGACATTGCACACCCCATCCTGCGCCCTGCCTCCTTGACGAACGTGACGCCGGTTAAAAATCCGTGGTCCAGCACAAAATTATACGCTCGGACCTGCCGAGTGAAAGACTGCACTAAATATTCTGTATCAATATCCCGTGCCCCAGAAAAGATCGATCGGTTCAGCTTTCCCTGATCTACACACACCCATACGAATATTTCTCTCACTGAAGAAATCCTTCGGAACACACAACACTATACACATTGACACCACATGCTACACAAGTCTTCTTCTTTTGCAAACCACATATGCCACAAAATGCTCCTCTCAGCTGGACCAGCCCAGCAGACTGCTGCTGCCGGCTGCAGACATAGGGCAAACTCAACCACACGTCCAGACCTCTCTTACAACACTAAACGCACAGCACAAACCGCCTCGCCCTCTCTCATCATACAGTCGAACAAGCGCGCGCGCGCAGTCTCTGTCTGGGTCACTCAACCATTCCTTCATGTCTTCAATAGCATTGTACTGTTACCACATTTAACTATGATTTAATAAAATCAGAAGTATTTTCATAAAATGTAATCACTCTGTGGGAGAAACTTTGTACATACATTTTCCAAAACCACGTTTTCTAGCAGCCGGTATAATGTTTAAAGTTTCGTACAGATGGCAGAACAGCGGACAGGTTTTAGGACGGTTACCAAATCATGCCTATTGCACGTAATGTATTTCATTAGAACGCCACTACTTATGTGGCTTTTCAAAGGTGGAAAGAGATTTTTCGTAAAGTACTATACTATACACAAAAGTTTCACAACAAAAAACAGAGTAGATTATAGAAGATTATCAATCATCAAAAGTAAACTGATAATAAAACATGGCCGCAGGTTAATAGATGTAACATTCTGTTGCTAGAACTATAATAACAACCATTTCTTATTTGAACGAATTCATTTAACAATTGTTAAATAATCAACTTGAAATTTCGCATTCTGCTTTTTATATTAATTTATTTTTGCGTTTGAAACTTACATCACTCCAAACACTTGCTTTTCAGCTTCCTTCGTTCGCATTCGTACCAACACTACATCCGTGTTGCCATCACCCACTTTATGAGACAGTGACATGTTTTCAGCAAGGAAATAAGCAAATAGAGTGGGCAACATTTCCGAGTTTCAGTCCATAAAATTTATTTACGAGATAGATTTGCACTAACATCTCTTCATCTGAGTCTCCAGCAAGATAACATCGGTGGCTCGGTCGTATTTCCAATACTACTCTCAATAGCTTCAGGGACTTCTGTCGCTATCTGTAGGGACAACACGAAACTCTTTGCAGTAGCAGGGTTTGTTATCATGTTGATGATGCGCTAAAGGAGAAAGATGAGAGACGAAATGGAAAGGGTTGCTGACAATAATACCCTCAGTAAAATATTTTAGCTAATGACTGGTGTTGGTAGTGACGTAGGTATTACAGCGCCGTAGGGCACAATTCCGCCCGAACAGAAGCCTGATTTTAGTTTCGGGCAACAAAAAACCTATGTGTAGACACTATTTCGTCCGCATATTAATAACTTCAATCGCGAGGGTAAATTCTTAAAGAAATTATCTTCAGAAAATAACTTGAAGGTTATCCAAAAGGGTTTAGTCATTAAACTTGCTGAAAACAATCTTGTTCGCCCTTCTGCTGTTTAGGTTCATGTTGTGTGAGATTACAGGGTATGATATGCCCAATGCTAAGAAACCCGGGAGTTAAGGACGGCTGGGGCGTGACGCTGACCTGAAACCCTATCAAGTGCGAGGTTAAGAATGACTAGGAGCTATACCACCTCTCCCCAAGCGCCGGCATGGTGTATAGTGGGGCCTTTTATGAAAGGAATGTAGAGACCAATCATCAAAAAATTAAAGTTTTAGTAGAAACTGTTCCGTATGCATTACAGGAAATGACAATGCCTGCCTGAAGGATTGATGATTTAAGTTCTATGAACATACTATTCATTAACAGGCTAATATGCTGTCATGGGTAATTCATCATTAATTGACAAGACTGGTTGGAACTTATAACCAGATGCATAAAACCTGAAGCTGAAATATGTGTCTCATAAACTATATCATAGTTCCATAAAGTTCTGCATGCATGCATATTCAGAGGAATTTTCAATATGTCAGACCTACCAACACTTTTTGTATGTGCTGGAAAATAGGGTAATGAAAACCATGGACTTGCTACATTACACTGACAGACTCTTCAATAGAGCTTATACCTTAAGATACTTAGAAGCCTGGAGATTTATTCTTGTAGAGTAGGGAAATTTGTGTCTGTTTTATATATATCCTTGTTAATTTATTTTGTCATTAACTTGAACATAACTTACAAAATATACAGGCATAAGTACAAAAAATTATCATCAATGTGTGTCATAATATTGATTTGCAACAGTGATCCATTTGCAATTCATGGCGAGTATATACATAACACACAAAGGACAAAATTACTTTCCACTGCAATGTAAATACATAAAATCCAAAATAATTAGATCATAAGACCAGGAAATGGAGTCTATGTGAAGGTCTGGAGATTCCTCTATTCTGATGAACACTGACAAGAATCCTTACAGAGAACTTGGTTTGTAAGGACTCCAGCCAAAAACCAGAAAGTGGCAAAACTACCCACAATCCAGAAACAATTTCTAAATTATTAACTATATATATATAAAACAGAACAAGAAACCAAGAACCTCTTTTAAAGACGTTTTGGCAGTTGATGCTGGAATAGGTCTGAAGAATACAAAGATGAAAACAATTATGACTGTGGTTTGCAGTCTCCTGGGGTATGATGGCACATAGTACTGTAGGTGGTTACCAGCACTTCTACCCTGAAGGCAGTGCAGAAGACCATGATCTACAATTATTCCATCACTGAGAAAACTTCAAAATGTTACAATTATGGCTATTAGTTATTTAAGTTAGATGTGGAAGGAAGCCTGCTTCAAGGAACTGTCCTTACTTCACAGTACTCGACTTGAAAGAACAAGATGTGAATGTGTACTCCAAAGTTCCTATTTTAATAGTAGTACAGTGCAAAAGGATGTTTTCATAGAAGAAGATGTTACAAATCTACATACAAGACTTGCTAAGAAAAGGCAGGTCGTGTTTAAGTTGTTATACTGATGACAAGCTGGCGATTGTGTAAATATTACTGTTCTCATCATCAATTACAACTTGTTTATAAAATTCATTCTTTTTTTAAGAAAATACAGTTTAATCTCAGTATAATGTAAAATAGGGATTATACTGTAATTTCAACCAAAATTAAAATTATGGAAGTAGCTGAAATGCTGGATAGATGGGCAAGTATGACCTGACCATGATGATCCCATTAGGCATTTGAAGCAAAATTAAATAACTACTGTTCTAGACAAAAACAGAGTAAACTGTAAAAATATATTTGCTGAAACAATGTGCAATATTAAGTTTTGTCATAACAGAGGGTGGCTAGTCCATTAGTTCAATTGTTATGCATCTGATGAGTATTCAGATTTGTGGCTCAATTATTGATTAGTTTAGGAATTTCTTCAGTGTTTTCAAGTGAATGCCAGAAGAGTACCTTGAAACAGGTCACATCTGCTGCCTCAGCTGTGAACCCAATGAAGATTTTGTCAAGTGATTCTTGCTCTGAAGTGTGCCTGGTAAATTCTGAGTTAAAATATGGCACCCTTCTGGCAGTAGCAGTTCAATTAGAAATCCCTTTTGGAGGCAAAATAGAAATGCTGTCTGTAACCTGTTTTGCTAAGATAAGCACTTGGACAGGTAGCATATGTCCATGTGAAAATGAAGATGCTGGAAGTCATGCAAGCCTCACAAATCAGCTTATAGCAAGGCCTTTACAATGATATGATGATGCAATGTGTAGGTTAGAGCTTCCACCCTGCATTCATACTACACTTACAGTCTACAGTGCCACTTGGAGTTCTGTGGCATATGGTTATTGTATGTTAACCTACTATAGCTGACTGGCAATATTAAATTGTGCAAGAGTAATAGCAGAATATGCAGCAGCAGCTGTTCTGGCATTTTTCTAAAAGTGGTCACAATCTGAACATGAAATAACTTGGATCAAACTGTACACACACACACTGAGTAATCTATAATACTTTCTCATACAATCTGTTGTGACTTTGGAGTTGAATGGTATATTCCAGTGGAGTACACATACCAGTTGTGCTCTTTGCTATTTTGCAACCTCACTGACCTTGATGTCTGTTTATTACATACAGGGTAAATGTTCAGTATCATTAAATTTTTATCTTGTGCAGTTCTACACAACACATTAAAGTCTTTTGTGCTGTCTTCTTTCAAGCACTTGGTATGGAAAATATGAGCTACTACAATGTATGCTGTGCATATAAGAGAAAGTAGTTAGTTTGACTGTATACAGCCTTGTAAAAACACAGTAAATGCAGTACAGTAATGTCCATAAATTAAAGTATGAAATAAGGCATAGGATGAAGGAAAACAGAGATGGCATTTGCTGGCATGTATAACCTAATAAAGTTACCAGCTCAAACATCTGCTGCAGTACCAAATAAAGACTGACATCTTCATTAAGAGTGTCCAATGGTTGTTGCGTGGGACTGCATAAAAAACTGTAGGCAGTGAGCACTGACTCTGTATACAAATCTTTTGTTGAAAGCCAATTTTATAACATATCACAATGCAGAATAAAAACATTCATTATCCACTGTATCAAAAAACATTTAAAATAGAAGTTATAGGTATTAATGCAGTGTAAACATTTTTTGTACTATGTTCCTGTTTTGAGAAAAGCTCAAATTGGGCTTCTTGTAATACAGGGGCTGTAACTAACCAGTACAATAAAACTGCTTGACCAATCAAAGTAAACAGTGTCTTTATTTTCTAAACAGAGACTCACCACATAACGTAAGAGCCATTCCTAGAGTAGAGCAAGTAGGGCAGCACCCAGGGCCCCACATAGTGATATCATGAAATATGTACGCAAAACTTCTTGGGCACCACCCCAGCTTTGAGGATAAAAAAATTATACATCAATTAAGTAGGATTTGATGTTTTCATGGCAGTTAGTCTGAAGATGGCTGTCTTCTGGATTGTTGCGCCATGTAGTCAGGTAGAAGTTTACCTATGTTTCGGAGGTCCTTGCTGCTTCCATCATCAGGGCAATGAGTAAAGTATTATTTTGGTACATCACTCATCACTCTGATGATGGAAGGTTATATGCTAATGTACAGTAGTTGCATGCAGATTCTCAATGGTGATTCATGTTAGATGGTATTGTGAATCAACAAGATCTTTGTATTCTTACTGTGACACTGTATAGAACTGGAAATCTGTGAACAGGCAGTAACGTTTCTTTCAATAGATATGTGTGCTTGCATGCCACAGGAACACAGCCAGATAGTGAATGTATAGCTCAAACCTCAGAAAAGACCCAAAAAATAAATTCACAAAACATAATTAAAATGTCATATTCTATAAAATGTTAAGAGCCACACATTAGTTGATTTTCACTGGTCCTTACATTCCCTTACAAATGGCTCTGCACAACAGTGTGCCACTGAAAATGAGCCTATCAGTGATGTACCAAAATAATACCAGACAAATTGCTGTCCTAATTCTGATAAAATTTAAAATGTTACTGAAAAATAAAAACTGTAAAACACCTGGTAGTAATGAAATTAATAATGAATTGAGGAAACTTAGAAAGCAGGCCAGAATAAACTTTCCAGGAAGAAGTCAAGTTTCACAGTTACTTCTACAACCAATGACAGAGCAAACTGATAAAACTCATACATGACCTACTTAATAGGTGAACAGGTTGGTATATTCTTGGGCGTAATTAAGATGTTAATTCAGTTTTGGAAAGAGAAAAACAAGTAATGAATTTTATGAGTACCTGAGTATCATAAAATCACTTTGGCACCACAAATTTATTGCAGGTAAATAATTTGAAACATCACTAATTCATATCTGTTGCTTAAGTTCTTGGATTAGTGAATAATGAACTTACATGTTTTAAAATTGCTCATGTCAGTCTAACCCAGTTTTCTGCAACCAGTTTGCGACATAATTTTATATGAAATTGTATATTCACATATTATAGTTAGAAGGCAAAATCTTATCTTTTATAATTATAATTCATAATGCACACACACACACACAGGTTCATCAGTAGTTTTATTCAACATGTGTTATGTTTTGTTTTCATATGTCTACATTTTGAAAGAGCAAGGATATGTAGACATATAATTATGGCCATGTATAATTTCATACCCCCTTTCATGAGGCAAAATTTCGTGGTGTGCTGAAACATGCCTTTTGACATATTAGGGTATGCTGCAGATGAAAAATGGTTGCAGAACACTGGTCTAACTTACTAATTACATCACAAGTTGAAATTTTGAAAATAAAAGTTAAATCACAATATGGTGCCTGCATGACAGCTGAAAAATTTGTTACAGTGGATGTAAAAGTTAAACATAGTGACACTTAACTTTTAAGTGTCTTTGGTTTTGCACATAAGATAAGTGGGAATAAGAGCAATGGCCAGACAAATGCCCATAAGTACACTGACAGAAGGTGAACACAGAGAAAGCACTGAATGCTGTGATACAATGGTTAGCTCTCATACTTTATATTTTGGAGGTCCCAGGTTCAATTTTTGGCCCAAAGAGCAGATAAACTGACTGAAGTTTTTCATGTCTATATTCAGATCCCTACCAGATGCTGGGACAGAACCATAAATTATGACTGGTTGGTTCCTTCCACATCCTTTCAAATTCTTCATTCACAATCCATCATTTGATGCAGAATAGCCAATTATAAAAGCATCATTACATAAACGATGAAACCATAACATTTGAGTTCTTCTATGCTTCTCAAGGGGCCATTATTCCAGAAAGTCTGTTCTACTTTAATCTCATGTAATACAAGTACACATTAACTACTGCCTTTTGGAAGTGTTTTACGATAAATTTCTTAATGTCAATACAAGGTAGTCTGTTTTAGTATCACTAATATTTGTGAAGTTTAATGTGCAAAATCAAAGCAAAATTAGTGATATTGGCTTTCAAGATAAACTGTACAGAAACTATTGGGAAATACTATAAGATTCTTTGTGTGGATAAACTAACATTTCATTTCTTCTGCATGTCATAATGTGGAACACAACAATTTATTATATTCTGTATTATGGAATTCTTATTCAGAAATACTTTCTTTCTAAACATTTTTTTCTTTATATACCACAACTCACTCTTCCTTCAATATATTTACATTTTCCTCAGGACATAATCTTTACACAGGTCTGCCAACCTGTGACTACAGTGTAACACCCTCAGTCAACTCTATTCCATTCATACAATTTAAAGAGATGATATATAAACAATTTTTATTCTCACCTATGATTTACTGAAGTTGGTTCAAAACTCTACCAACACAAAATTTGATACGTTAGTGTTTCTATGTGACAATTCTTCTCACTGTCTGATGATGCAATGTATTATGCATGCATGTACATCTTACAGTGAAGGATCTATTACAGGGAGTGTAACATATCTGGATTTCAGTTAAAATTAATTAGTTTTTCCCGTGATATTTACTAAGTGATTCTGAAAACTTACAAATGTTGCTATCTTTACAATCAAGTAGAGGTAAGAATACACATCAGTATGATCTATGCCAATATTCACATCACAGAATTAACTCCTGTCCACCACACAGGTAACAAAGAACAGTATAAAATTAATGGTTGGTAGGAAGAATCAGTTTCACTAGTAGTGAATCAGAATTATTAGTTTTTTTTGTGAATGAAATTGCTCTTGTTCTGACATTTCTCATTCCTCTTTAACTTTATTCTTATGAAGTTCTTCAAATTAGTTTGTCACTATCTAATAAAATGTGTTTACAATTAATAAAAGTCGGAAAGAGCTAAAATGCTAATTTTATTCCTTTGTATCAAACATATAGCAGCTGTTTACTGAAATTAATACAAACAAAGGAAACTTCTATGCCATTGTTAAGAAATGGTAGTACAAAACACAGCAATGCTCAAAAATAAAATCCTTTCCAACCCTCTGCAAACACTGCAGTAAAACAATGCCTCTTTCTTTGTAACCTAACAATGCAAGTAAAATACCACCTAAGGCAGGATTTGACATCTAAACTTTCAATGAAACAAGAGGGCTCACAGCCCCAGGTAGTAAGTTTACAATAAAGTATATACACAATACATCATTCTAAACAGATCGTTCAGAGCCATGCAAATATCTAGTTATCACCCACAATTACATCTGGGGGTTACACACACATTGTTAAGTTTAGACTCACCCATATTATTGTTCTTGGTCTCTACTCAGCAATGTTATCACACATTGAACAAGGGTATCTCAGTTCCTAATAAACTCTATATAGCAATGCATTGGGCCAATTATAATTAAAAATCTCACACTTTCAAAACAAAGGGTAAATCAAAACCTCAGAGCCAGAAGATAAATGGCCTGTGCAAGGCAGCGTCCTGTACAAACATGCCAACAATATGCTCCTATCACCAATGCTACATACAGACCCATTCCTCATTTAGGCACTGAGCACTTTTCTGAGGCAATAAATAACGAGATCTTTTGATGATGTGATAAGATTCAAAGGGAAATGAGAGTGCTGATACAAAGTCCTTTGCTCTGCATACCAGTCAGTGTTGCAGGAGGTCATCAACACTGGCAAAGGCACATGAGCCCAGTCCTGATCGTGACATCAACCTCACAAGCTCCTGAGCGTGAGCCAAGGCCACTTCCAGTGGTGGCCGCCGTGGCAAGTTGCTAGATTCTGTGTTAACACACAATAAAATACATCATATGAATTATGGTAAATTATGTACAATAAATCACTTATGAATACTTTTTGTTATACAAGTATACCCTGATTTAAACATCTAAACTTTGTGTTTTCACATATTTGCAGGTTTTTATTAGGAACATCCCTTATTTATATGTCCTCAGTTTATGTGTTTTCATTGTTAGGAATGTATCCTGTTTACATATCACATACCCATATCTACATAGTACATTCCACAACCTGCACTGACTTACTTAGAAGTTCATGTCTGACTTACAAAGTAAGTCATGTTGAACTCCTAAGTTGAGTATTAAACACGTGTTCATAGGGTAACGGCATGCAGAGCCAATTTAATGTTATATTTATATGTTTAAATGCTTTTCCTATGTTATGAAAATGTAATTTCAGTTTTAAATAACCAGATGTTCATAATCACCATTCAAAAACAGAAATAAATCAGATTTATCCATATTTGCATTACACAGAGCTCTTCAGGAAGGCAAATGCCATGTAGCTTGGGGAATACACAGGGCTTGAAAAATTATGCCAAGTCCTATTCACTGAAGTAAAAATTCATTCATCATCCTAAAGCCTTTTCAAAATACATATCATCATCATAAGACAATTTTATACACTACTGTTGGGACATCTGTGACAAGTTCTGCAAGCAAAACCAATAAACAATAAGGCAATGCAAAAACATAAACTGCATTACTGTTTTTAAAAGTCTGTAATCTGCTCACTTACCTGTATGTACATGAACAATTTTACCTTCCTTTATTTGGCCACTCTATGGTTGCCATCATAGAAAATAATCTTAAAGGTATTGCCAATATAAAATGTGCGTGAAATGCACCAGAAACTCCTCTCCATTTTTAAAACTAGTGGCATCTAGCAAAGGTGCACAACAACAACAACAACCATCTGGGTCATTTGAAATTAAACTTCAGGAGTTTTTGTGTTAACTGGTGTGGATGTGAAGTTCTAAGAATGCTGCAATTTTGTTCTCTGTATCACTTTGAAAGTGTAATGTTCTTCTGTGCTCACTCTGTATATTCATAACGTCAGTAGCTCAGACTATGTAGAATCATATGATAAGATGAATGAATAGGAAAGAAGCATTCATGGCCTAGCTTAAGGTACTATCCTGGCATTTACCTGGATAAACCAAGGGGAACCAGAAGACCAGTTATACTGACAGGTGTCAGTATAACTGGTCTCCAAGCTGAAATTTAAAGCTGGGACCATCCAAATATGAAGCAGAAGTGTCAATCACTCAGCTATGACATCTGGTCAGTAGATCCATGAATGTTGTTTTATTTTATGCACCTTCCTTCTGTTTGTGCTGAACCATTTGGAGAGCACTGTCACACATTATGTAGTCTTCAAACTGCACTTCCAAGATAATGTAAACTATGCCACTTATCCTCTTTATTTTCTGTGAGTTTCACAGCAGTCATCACTGCTGCTGACATGAACAATCCAAAAACCACACCTTACAAGGCAGTTCTTGACTGTAATGGGTTTTATTAACTGCCAAGCTTCTTATATGAAGTGCACTGCAGCAAACACATCTAAATTGATAATGTTGACGCACTGATAATGGAAATGGGAGAAGTAATAAAGAGGACAGAAAAGATTAAATATCTAGGAGCGATGATAGGGGACCATGGGATGTATGGAATTGAAACAGAGGAAAGAATAAAACAAGGAAGGAGACTCATAGGAGCCCTCAACCCAATATTATGGGACAAAAATATCACAAAAAGAACGAAAGTGAAAATATATAAAACGATGATTCAAAGCGTGGCTCCATATGGAGCAGAAATTTGGTAACTTTCGGGGGGAAAAAAAAGTTGAGAATAATGGAAATGTATTTCCTAAGAAGAGTATAAAACGATGATTCAAAGCGTGGCTCCATATGGAGCAGAAATTTGGTAACTTTCGGGGGGAAAAAAAAGTTGAGAATAATGGAAATGTATTTCCTAAGAAGAGTGGCTGGAATTTCCAGAAGAGAGAGAGTGAGGAACGAAAGGATTGAAGAAATCATGAGGGTGGATCGAGATATAATTGAGGAGATAGAGAAAAGACAACTGATTTGGTATGGACACGTGCAAAGGATGGAGGAGGAAAGGTTACCAAAAAAGACTATGAAATGGCAACCATAAGAGAGAAGGAAGAGAGGAAGACCGAGACCAGGATGGAGCGACAGAATTACAAGAACCATGACAGAACAATGGGAAAATAGAGAAGAATGGAAGAAAATATTAGGCACCGGAAGACCGAAGTAATGGTGAAGAAGAAGAAGGTCTTCTGGATCTTCAACCCCTAAGATGGACAGAGCATGTTTCTCCAAACTGTACATACACGTCCACACGGTGTTATACGAAGTGCGATCGGAAAGTTTACAGACTGCGCCTATAAAAACCCGTACACTTATCTCAGGTATTAAATTCATCCATCACCCTCGAAGTAGTTCCCCTGGGAGTGAACACAACGATCCCAGCGCCGCTGCCAAGCCTGGAAGCATCCCTGGAAATCTTTCTTTGTCAGCCTGTCAAGCACCATCTGCGATTCTGTCTGAATCTCTTCTATCGTCTCAAATCTCCTTCCCTTTAGCTGAATTTTCATCTTTGGGACGAGGAAGAAGTCACACGGAGCTTAGGAAGGAAGTTGGGGTCGGTTCTTGCAAGATCTTTTAGCTCCTGACAAACGAGAAGTCGATTCTGCTTCTGGTCCTCAGACAGGATGCGTCGCATGTGGAGTTCTTCCTTTAGAATCAGCTGACAGGTCCCAACAATGTCGCACAAGTCGTTCATGGTACGACGTCGCTCTTCGTGAATGGCCTGCCGAATCTTGGTAACATTTTCGGGCGTTGTGCTCGAAGATGGTCGTCCAGAACGCTCGTCATCATCGACAGAGGTTCGGCCATTTTTAAAACGTGAATGCCACACAAAAGTTTGTGCACGACCCATTGCGGACTCCCCAAATGCTTGCTTTAGCATTTCATAGGTAGTCTTTAAACTTTCCGATCGCACCTCGTATGAAGGTAAAAGCAGTGAAACAATGATTTAACTCTTTAAAGTCCAGGGGTCCCATATGCACCACCGAATTGGATATTCAGTAACTCTGCAATTTGCACAGTTTACTCTTTGTATATAGAGCTTTTATTTCTCTAAGATTATATACCAATCGACCTATGTAATGGAGACTTCAAACGGTTAAACACAGAGTGACTTCTGTCGGCAGGCGAAAGATATAAACTCATCCTTTAACGTGTCTCCACGGGCACTATGAAGCAAAAACATTTGTCGTTTTGTTATCCATTTCGAAAATCTTGCGTATCACTTCAAGATGCATGCCTTGTTTTCTGACCGCCCCTCGTATCTTACGGATGGGTATAAGTTGTGTAGAAGTGATCATGTGCTCAAAATGAACTTTCCGACCGCACCTCGTAGCCATGAGAACCTCAAATAAACACATCCAGCCTTATCTTTGTAGCATCCCGGAGCAGTCTGCCATCCATCATGGCTACAGCCTTCTGAATCAGCTGCTTTCTCTAATGGCACTTAAATGCCAGAATGATACCAAAATCAAAAGACATAACCTCAAGCAAAATCTGGTGGAAAGATCAAAATTAGCCCAACATGCATGCAAAGAAGGTAATTAAATGTCTTAGAAAGGAGCTGGGGTTTTACAAATTGAACCAAACAACATTTTCAGCATTTGAAAGGAAACAGACCACATCTCTGTTGATCTGATTAGTCAACCCAGCTTGAACAAATCTCCCACACGGATTCCTGTTATCAGCAATGAAGTTGGCAAGTTCTAACACAGTTTAGTCTAATTATTTACTTCACAGAATGAATTTCACACTTGCTTGTGTAAGAATTCTGCATAATCTATTAGAAATGTTTTATCTGCTAGTCTTTATTGGTATGCAACACATAGTTTAAAGTTTAATATTTGCCATAACTTTTTGTGTTGTCATATCCTGTTTCATGGGTTCTTGAAGTTTCCATGTTGTGATTTTAACTTTTAGTTTACCCCTTATTTTTTTGTTCTATTTCATGGACTGTGGTTGGAATATAGACAAGGTCTTAGGTAAAAGGTCTTACCTATACTGTTATAATTTCTAGGATAGCTTCTTCATCATAGTGTTTTAACTTAGGATGGAGACAAATGTAAATTTTAATTAAAATTAGGATGAAAGATAATGTAATGATGCAACATCCTCACAAACCATCATGTCTAAAACATGGACACATTATTAATTTTACATTATTCTTATCTGAGACTGCTAGTAATATTAAAAGGTGTATTCCATAATGTTTTTAATCTTCATTGGTATGTTCTTCTTTACTTCAAATATTTTACTTACACTTTACATTTTAATGGGCTGCAGTTTGCTGTCAAACAGCGCTCTGTGTACCAGCCCATATAAGGCAAACACACCAAACTGAATAGGGTCAAAACAAGTCTCATATATTTTCTTTTATAACAAGAATTTATCAGCATATTTTGCTTCAAACCTTCAATCCAATCAGAATTTGTATCTTCATACATAACTTATCCAAAAATTCATTATTTATCACCAAAAACCTAAATTGTAATATAGATTTCATACTGCTGCTATGCTTGTTTACACCTTCAAAAAAAAGCTTTCTTTTACAGAAAGTTAATATTTTCCAAGATCTATTTCCAAAATTTCTGTGCCTATAAGTCACTGCCACTTCAGAAGATTGTACAGCCATTACAACACCAATCACCAAAGTGCTTGCATGCTTCAAGGCCATGGAAGGACATCAACCACATTTACCACATAGCATTAAATCACCAGTACAGCATTTCTAGCTTTACCATGCTACGAGTTCTGATCTATCTTCACTCGCCTCAGCTACAATGTTTGTGTTGTAATGTCATATGAGTTTTATACAACCCTGAAACATGCAATTTGGTATTGGATACGTCAGATGTTTATTAATGATGGCAAAAAAAATAATTAAAAAGGGGTGGATTACAGGGGCATGTTGCTCATACCACAATTCATAAAAATCTGTCTACTGGTTCACAAATTATTGAGGACAGGGATAGATATATGCATATGATGATACTACATGCACAATTTTCCTCATAAATAAAGACACTTGGCTAGAAGCTACATACCACTATTACTGCAGTCTGCTAATTTGCAATATACCAGGGGTTCTCAACCTTTTAATACCTATGGCAACATTAACATTTTCTTACTTTTCTTAATTTCTCATGTTATGTATGACAACAATTTATTGAAACTTGTGATAATTTAATAAAATACTGCTAACTTACTATCACACATACATGTACTCAATAATACCCTTTACCATAAATGTTTGTTTATTCTCATTTATTAATAATATAATATAATATAAAATAAGTTCATGGGATCTGCTGAATTAAGGCTATAACAATTTTTATACAGTGATACAATATTCTACAAAAATATAAGTGGGCCACAGAAAACAAATCATCAGGCTGTAAGTTAAGAACCCCTGTATTGTACAGCGTAGATGGCAGTATATACAATACATTTCCAAAATTCAGGTTAAGCTAAGTTTGAGTTGTAAATAACAAGTGCTGATAACAAACCTAGCTTTCAATCAGTGATTAATGTACTATAACATGATTACCTAGAATGGCAGAATTGAGAACGGCACACACAGTCTCTCTCTGAACTGGATCCAGCTGCCAACCAACAGGGCTGCTCCAAGGATTTGAATATGCTAGTAAGCTAAAGGCATCCTGTGGTAAAAAAATGTATCAACCAAGCAAATCACATATAGAATATAAATTAGCCAGATATAACAGTTCATTTGGTACACTAAATATAATATTAAAACTCTGATCATTCCACTTCATTTAATTTACTTGAAAACCTATAAAAAAGTAATTAAAATGTCAAAGTAAATGACCCAAATGTGCAACAAAAGTCTTGTATAGGTATATACTCCATCCTCGACCAATATGTAAACTATTGCAACTTTTATCCAGCAACATATCACAATTGTCAAAGTAGCTAATATCACCTAACAGACAGTCATCCCACAGTTGCCAATGTATGCCAATCAATCAACAACAAAAATGTGGAAAAATCCCTATTAAAACTACATACGGTTATAGCAGTGACAATATGCCTATGGAAGTGAAATGTGCCCAATGGACTGGTCCATTCTAATTAAAATCTCCCTTGATCAAGCCATCTCTTTATATCTTGGATCACCCTATTAACTCAGAACTCTCCTTATTAATTTTCATTCATCCTTTCAATACGTTTCCAACCATTTAGTATGTGTTCTTTGCACAATGTGCATAAAATAGAATGCAAGTGTGCATGTATGTGTGCACACGTGTGCGCATGTCCATCTGTTTGCCTGTCCACATGATTTAACATGAAGACCATTGGACAAATTTGGATGAATTGTGGTATGGATAATATGCCACTAGAGACTAGCCTACACTCATACTCTTAATTTCCTACAATCAGTAATACCAACATTGTGTATGAACAAATGTGAGGTGGGATTGACACTATCATCATACTTTACATTCACTGATCAGTTTGTAATAAAAAATCAAGGTCATCTGAATCTATGCTGCTCTGTCAACAATCAGTTTCTCATAAACAACTGAATCAGCAGAGAATAGAGAAAACAACATTTAAAACATATGTTCAAGCACTTAAACATACATACATCAGATTTTTGTGAATGAGAAGTAGGAAGGTAAGAGTTAATGAATATATCTCATGTTGAACAGATATGTTTATGTGGATGGTACTTACATTAAAGCTTTGTGAAATGTATGTATGATATGGTAACTGTTTTGTTTCAGCTAGGAGCATTCAGTGTTCAAAATTTGCAAAGAATGCATGTGGAAACTCTGAGTACTCTGGTACAGATTACACCTTTCCAGTCTTCCTTCTGTAGTCTAAAATCCCACCTGTATTATTATACTTTACTATCTTCATTCCTCTGGGTGCTCAACTGCTGATACTGATCTCAGAAAACACATTTCAGTAGCATCAATACTTATGCTTTACTGTTCAAAATTCAGATCATTAGGAAAGAATAGGTTTTGCTATTGTCTTATACAATTTTGAGTATCCTTGGAGTTTTCGCATGTCAAGTCTCTTCATGTGATATTTATTCTCTGGAAGTTTAATTAATTTACTCTCTGATGAAAGACTCTCAAGTTACAAGCCATGTCAAGATGAGAGCAGAGATTGCTCTTGAAATGTTGGCAGAAGATATGGTTTATTCATGTGGCTCATAACCCGATAGTCTTTAATAAACTCGTCACCGCAAAACCTTCACATTAATTTACTGTTTTGTATATTTTAATCTTTAGGTTAATACAAATGAGATGGGAAGATAAAATATTTTGAACTGGAAAGTAGCTAGCATTTCCAGAATTAAGTCTCCTCCTAATTTCCTAGTGAATATAATTTTGATTTGTTATTGTTGTTCCCAAATATATGAACTCTGTCAGTTTCAAAGAATTATTAGCCACTCTAATATGATTTTGCCTGCCTGTCTGCTGACAGGATACTAATATGTACTTAGTTTTTCCTGATAATTCATCATAAATGAATAACAACTTTAGCCAAGCTGTTACTTAGATCAGAAGCAGGCTATACTTCACTAGACAAAATGAGAAATTAAAATATTCAACACATCTACAAAAATTAAATAACAAAAGAAATGCTTTTCTAAGACAATAGATTGCATATATGGCCAGGAATAAATCAAGTTTTAGTACCTTTAGTTATGTCTCTTCAATCTTTCTGACCTCTTCCTATCTTGGTTTAATTTCTGAGGTGGGGACACTTATGATACAAATTATGTTACTTTGAATAATAGGATATTGATGATGATGATGGTGACTGGCAGAGAGGGGCATGTGGTTTAATGTGAGCTCTGAACTATTCTTACATTTGCAAAGTTTTGCCTTTGTCAGAGGTGTGGGAAGGAAAGCGCACATATACTGGACCTGACCAGTTTCAAACAAAAGGCACATAACATCGAGTGCCCATCAATAGAATATCCAAAGTTGCCTGGCATTAGAAATCATGAAAAAGAACAGGTACTTGTAGCTAAAGAAGAATAACTGACCAAAGGTAAGATAAGGTATGGCTGACAGACAAAAATGGTATATTTTGTATAACAAAAACCAAGCACTTGAAATTTTTAGAGTCCAAATCCAAAAGCAATGTAAGCATACAGCTGGTGTCACAATTCCAGTCTTTTATAATCTCTTTGTACTTGTTGGTATGTGGTTTTTCTGTATCTTCCATTAACTACAATGACTTATACCAGATGTCTGTTAAATATACGAGGTGCGATCGGAAAGTTTCCAGACTGTGTCAATAGAGGGCGAACCGGATGTAGTACGAGCTTCTGCCGCTAGGGGGTGCGGCCTACATTCATAGTGAATCAGTGTGCCAGCCGGCATCATCGAATTAGCATTTGTTTCTTAGTTACGGGCG
>NW_019059959.1:600937-611411 GCF_000696155.1 Zootermopsis nevadensis | reverse complement strand
TCAGATGTAGACTCATGTTGTATAGCTCACGACCAAATTCTAACATCCGTTCAACAGCTGGCTTGCTGCCACCACACAACTGGCGACGTGCTGTTGGGGGATCTACATCTGCAACATATATTTCCCAAGGGTTTATCACACAGAAGCACTGCAGTACAATTGTAAAAGTAAAGCTGTCCACTGCATGTAATTGAGTCACTTGGGGGGGAAAGGAGGTGTAGCTCCCACTCATTCTTGACCTTGGAACTAGGTGGCATTAAGTGGTCAGTGTCACTACCCAGCAATGCTTTACCTGCAGTACCCACTGGATAGGAGGCTGGGTTGGCCTGAGAATCAGTCTGTATGTAGGGGCTGGAAGAAAAATCATTTGTCCATGCCTGGGATAAAACCCCTGTCATCCAGTAGACAGTCAAACCCTGGCTCATGCAATACAACTATACTGAATGAATATCAAACCTCTATATTTTATTATAATGATCCAAAAATTTCTGCTATCTGTAAAGGTAACCAAAAAGGATTGTGAAGATGCTGTTTGTAGTTTTCTTACACATGTTAACATACAATATGTACATCTTACCCCTACAAGTTTAGCAGCTGCCATGTTTGTATCACACATAATTAAAAAAAAGAAAGAAAGTTAATTCAATGCAAATACAGTTTCTGCCTACTAATCACATCAAGAATAACAACATGTTTCACTACCAGTGACAACTTGTAATACCTTGGTTAGTAATAAAAAATCTACATTTCACTAAATAGTAAAAAGAATAAATTACAGATGTTAAAAATAAGTAAATTATGACTTGATGTACCTTTTCCTTTAAAGACAGAACATGGAAAACATGAACGACAGGTGTTTAAAAGTAAGTGAACATAAGATATATGAATGAAATGGGGAGATAAATAAATATTGACTTCTGGTAGGCAAACCTAGTATAAAGTCGTCACTTTGAAGTGGCCCCTTAAAGCCAAAGCTCGTCTGGTAATATTTCAGAATGTAGACAGTTTAAGAAAAAGTAACTACCCATTACAAATATCAACTGGTTAATGTTCTTCAAAGAAACAATTCTTGTTTACAATGAGAATCATACAAACTCATAAGTACAAAATAAAGAGTTACTTATTGTTAAGGCAGATGGTACATAGTTACCACTGTGTTTTAAAGGGTTAAGATTGTCCTTAAGAAGGTAGGTTGCAAGGGTGGGAGGCAGGCCATGCCATAGCTCAGGCAGTTCATTGCTGGCTTCTCAACATGAAGGCTTAGGTTCATGATAGGGCACTACATGTGGGATTTATGGGATACCTTCTATGAGATTTTCAAATTTCCCCTGTAAATTTATTCTGCTATTCTATATTATTAGGTTTTTGGACCTTGTCCATCATCTGATGTTATAAAAGTACACAACATTGATGGAATGGGATAAGAATCATGTCTGATGGTGCATTTTGATATTAGTGGTGTTCAACTTCCATGTTTTGCTACCAGACAACTAATAGTATAGGTAGTACATTTCAAGCACTTTCTTCTCTATTGTAAATATAAGAAAATACACTCATCATGCTTCAATTTTCCTTCCCTTCACACAAGGTTACTTACCCATATCTTCTACATCATCCAGCTCTTCTTTATCTTGCTGGTGACTATTTCCATTTTGATATCCATTAGTGGCAGGTGATACAGTTTTATTTACTATTGCATGTCCATTCCTTTCATCCGGTGGTTCCATTTCCACATCACTTTCTTCCCCTATTCCTGGCGGTGGTCGAATGATGGATGAACCCCCCATAGGTTGATCGGCTGCCCCTCCACTGCTCCCATTCATAGCCACATTGTTGAGGTTGTTCTCCTCAACTGTAGAGGAGTGTCCTCGACTCCGATTGTTACCGTAGCTCTTAGTAGACTGAATTACTGAGGTCTGTATAGGGCTAGTAGGACGAGGTGGTGTATTGGAGGAAGATGGATGTAGAGGAGAGAAGATACCCTGACCCCTGGGGCAACGTGGAGGACAAACCTCAGAGTCTGATCCATTTACCATTTCCACAAACTGACGGCACTTGAGCAGAAAGAGCAAATTTTGATTGTGCTCTAATAATCCTGGATATAGATTGCTTGTTGTCTCAATAGCTTCGCCCATTCGACCAGCTAAAACTAATTTTAGGATTCCTGTCAACAAAAGTAAACTTCATTCCGATGATGGGATATACATTTCCAATACAAACTCAAACATCTTGACACTCACTGATAAAAATATGAAGTAAGTGATATACACTCAATTATTCAAAATTAAAGAAACAAACAATAGCATTAGAAATGAAGTGAGCACATAAGAAAACTTATGCACTCCTTCATAACAAAAAATACTGGTCTGACCAATCCTATGCAGGTTACAAAACATTTCTACCCCTCTAAATACTTTGCACAGTATAATTACCTAAATCCTATAAAAAGGCACCTTTGTATGTCATGTATTTACTAGACTGTAAAATAAGGTTACTTAATTATCACAAGACAGAGTACATTACTCAGATGAATAAAAATGCATACAAAATCAAACACGATTAAACAATTTCTGAAATATTAACATACATATACAAAAAAATAGTCAAAATTTTGTTAGTGCTGCCACAGAAAATGTAAAAAGCCTATTATTGGGTAAATGGAGCTAGTTGTTGTTCCCTTATCACAAGCTCACACAGCTGCCATGTTGGTTGTGTTGAAAACAAAAAACAGAATTCTTTGTAAGAAAATGAATGTGTCAGCTGAATGATTAACATTTCTACTTTGTATATGGGGGACCAACATTCAATTCACAAGTTGGAAACTGCCTATCTCAACAGATTTTTGTTGTTTTACTCAGTTCCTCCATTCAAATGCTGGAATAGTACCTTAGAATAAGTAGTAAACATAACATTGTAACCATCTACAATACTACATAGCATTACAACCCACAAAACCAGAATACCACAATTAACATCTTTACCTCAGCGAGAAAATTATATCTCAAAAATAAACAGTGAATATATATTGACAAATAATCCTCCATTAATATTTGTGTGTAAGAGTATAGAATTACTTTTCCATTTCAGTTACCACTTTTTACATCTATTCAGTATTAATCTCTTACATCATATTTAAAACTTTAAGAACACAGCCAACTGAAACCACTTACTTTGCCTATTTTTTATTGATGTTATTTCTTCGTCAAAAACCTGTCCTGTACCATGGGCAAAGGATTCTGCCGTGGCACAATACCCATGATGGACCAGATAAGTAGATACCATCCTATAAGATGAATATGTTCCTGTTAATTTGTGTAACAGACATCCAGCATCAAACAGAACCAGTTGTGCTACATTATACAATTTGCAAAGATTATAAAAAAATCTGTTATATTGTATAAATATTACACAAAAACTCTTAGTTTAGTTAGTACAGGAAAGAGAAGGAAGCATGAATAATAAATATAAGAATGAGTTTTGCGTCCCCCCCACATGAGGGTTGTCTGCTGTCTACATATATGTGGGAACAAAACAGTGTGTTGTAAAACAAGCAACAATCAGTTAGGCAAGATGATCACAGGAGCTTGAAGAATGCTTCTGATGAGGAACATTTAACAGGAACAATTGATACACAGAGTGTCCAAGGAGGAAAGGTCAATATTCTGGGAGGTCATAGTATCGGTCATTCTAAGCAAAAAAGTGTATATGTACATGTGTCCTATTCCGAACGGTTTCTGAGATATAGCTATTTCACTGTACAGTTGCAAAATTGTTGATAAGAAAGAGATATTACATACTGTTTCTAATACCGGTATTTATTGTTCAAGTGCCAAAGTTGGTACAGTTTACCTAGTATAATATATTTTTGAAAATTCCACCATCAACATCAATGTACTCTGCAACTCATGTGAGGACATGGCGCGTTGCTCGTCAGAGTGCGTCTTTACGTTCGTTTATGAGGGCGATAACATCCAATATGGATGGACAATATTGGGCGCCAAATCCAAACTACTGCACAGTGAAACAGCTCTATCTCAGAAACAATTCAGAAAAGGACACATATACATACACACATTTTTCATTAGAATGACCAATACTACCTCCCAGAATATTGACCTTTCCTCCTGGGACACCTGTATAAGTGATCTTCCTAAAATCAGTTAGTTGAATGCAAATACAGTACTGGATACTGGACCCCCTTATCCAGAAAGCCTGGAAAGTAAGGCTTTTTGGATTTTCGAATTTTCTGGATTTTGGAACTTCATCAGTAAATCAACTTTGTTTCATATTATGTGATAACTGCATCCTCTTTGTATATCCACAATCCTCAGAACTCATTGTTGGTCTTTACACATTTTAAAGGGTAAAACTAAAAGTACTAAATAAAAACTGAACTGGCAAACTCTATAATATTTCTTGAAAACTGATTAAACAAGAAAACTATAAACAATAGTGCAACTCAAAGAACTGCAAAGTGCCAGTTTTAAACAAGACAAGTATTTAAAATCAACAAGAAAATATGAATTTTAAGTCCTTCCACATTCTGGGATGCCGGATACGAGGTGAAACACTGTATTGCATAATTTGTAATAAATTAAGCAATTTTTCTCTTTGTTGACTACTTAAAAGATTAATTTTAATGCTACCTTCCTGCCTCATCTCAATTCTCAAAGTGGCCATGCTCTCCTTTGTTTTGTTATAACAAAGATAACCAAAACTTTATAATATGAAGCTTTAACGGCGGCTTTCATTAATAAAGTCTTCTCGGGCTATCAGCCGTGTTAGTTGGTGATCAATCGCCAACTAATATGGCTGATAGCCCGAGAAGACTTTATTAATAACCAAAACTGTTATCTGTTAAATTTTGGTAAAAGTAACCCAATATCAAGTTTCATGAAAATCTGTTCAGCTGTTCCCAAGACCTTACATTTTAAAATACAGGTAGAATGCAGCTACTTATTCAGATTTTTGCAATTTTTAGTTCTGAGTGTAAATAAATAGCCAACTTAATAAGATTACATAAAGAACTCAAAATTAAAGCACAATCACTGATATTATACAGGGTATACACAAAAGAATGGTGCAACTGTGACTGGCGACTCATTTTTGGATATGCTGGAAAGCTGGTTGTTACCCCAACTGAATACCAATTATGACGATTACATTCTACAACTGGACGGAGCTCCTCCCAATTTTCACAGGAATGTACAAGTGCTTCTCAATTGTGTTTTTTCACAGTGCTGGATGGGATGAGTTTGATTACCGTGTGGATGTGTGTCGTGTGACCCAGAGTGCACACATTGAAGGATTGTAATTAACACATGAGAAACTTGGACAGTTGCCGCCGCTGACGGTGTATGTTGTGCCCGTGTAAGCTGAGAAATAAATTTTTTATTAACTTTTGAAACCGCACCATTCTTTTGTGTATACTCTGTATAATATAATCAGTGGCGTAACAGCCCTCTGAGAGCCAAAGCCGACTAGCTGACACATTCACATGCCTAAGCAGAGGTGAACAATCATCCAACCAGATACAGGATGACGTGTGGTCAGCACGATGAGCCCCCAGCCATTGCTAGTTTTCATGACCGGATTACGCTACCCATTGTAGCTCCCCAAATTCCTCACGATGCTGGGTTGGCACCGGTCCCATACACTGGTCGAAAATCTCATGATAAATTTCTTTCCCTGAGACTCAAACCAGGCGCATTCCGTATCACTGGTCTGAAGCATGCATGATGCCTCAGACCGTGCGACTACAGCGCAGGACCAAACACTGATATTACTACTAAAAAATTTATGACATATTATCAGGAGCAACTTACTTATGTAATGTCGCTTGCCACTCGCCTTTGTAATCAGGCACTGGGTACTGGTGTATTGTAAGTTGAGTTCGAGCTCGCAACTCACGCATCATGTCTTCGATGTCAAATACAAATGGTGCTTGGCCAAAGTTTGCATCCACTACTTCTCCTGGTGTCTGAAGTCCAACTGTTGGATACAGGTTTGGCTATGAAATGAGAGAAAATATTTACAGAGTAAAGATTGTAATATAACCGTAGAAAGTCCAATCACTTAAACACAGGTTTCTAAATTATACAATAAAAATATTTTTTCAAAACATGCACTCAATTAGTCATCACATCATTAAATCAAGATGAACTTCAAAGATCAAAATGATTATATGAATTATCTACTGAATGTTGCTGTGCCTGTACGAGGTCTGTCCAAAAAGTATCCGACTATATTTTTTTCCGCGGTAAGTAATGGCGAAAGGGTGGGGAAACTGAGCGTAGTGGTAGAAGGGACTTTCATACACATGCGTGATTTTTTGCTTCCTCACAGCACCGCCGGATACGTCTGTCACTGACAGATAGCGAAGTGGCGTAACACGTGCTCGTCGCATTCTCGTTTTGCTCAAGATGACGGAATGCTTGGAGTAGCGATACTGCACCAAGTTTTGTCAGAGACTTGGGGATACCCAAGCGGAAAGAATCCGCAAAATTCAGCAGGCTTTCGGCGATGATGCAATGGGGGTCACTCAAATTAAAGAGTGGTTCAACCGCTTTAAAGATGGCCGCATGTCGGCAGACAGTGACCAGCGTTTCGGGAGACCGTCAACGAGCCGAAATGCTGATGTCATTGACAAAGCGCGGACATTGATCATGGAGGACCGTCGTTTGACCGTCCGGGAAATTGCTGATAAGGTTTGGATCAGCAAAGGTTCCGTAAACACGATTTTAACTGAGGATTTGGGCATGCGAAGAGTGGCGGCAAAATTTGTGCCCAAGCTGCTTTCACCGGAGCAGCAACAACTCCGCCTTGAGGTCACGCAGGACATGCTGGAGTGCGCCAACAGGGATCCTCAGTTCCTGAAGACTGTGATCACTGGTGACGAGTCTTGGGTGTACAGATATGACCGGGAAACCAAGGTCCAGTCGTCACAATGTAAGTATCCAACATCTCCGAGGCCCAAAAAGCACAACAGGTTCAGAGCAATGTGAATGTGATACTGACTGTTTTTTTCAAATTCTGGGGTATTGTGCATCATGAGTATGCACCACTAGGCCAAACTGTCATTAAGGAGTACTAGCAAGAAGTCCTCCATCATCTTCATGATGCAGTTTGGCGCAAGAGACCGGAGCACGCAACTGGCAGCTGCATCATGACAACGCCCCAGCTCATTCATCACACCTGATCCAGGGTTTCCTGGCCAAGCACGGCATTCCGCAGGTTCGCCAGGCTCCCTACTCTCCTTGTGATTTCTGGCTGTTCCCGAGAATGAAGACACTGCTAAAAGGCTCCCATTTTGACAGCCGCAAGGACATCATACAGAATGCGATGGCACATCTGCACACCATTCCAAAACAAGCCTTCCAGAATTGCTTCCGGTGATGGAAAGACTGCTGGGCTAAGTGTGTGTGGAGTCGCAAGGGGCCTACTTTGAAGGGGATTAGGTATTGTAACCCCCCAGATAGAGAACTTTGTTTTCCAGGCCCAAGGTTGGATACTTTTTGGACAGACCTCATACATAGGTTTTATCTTTGAAACTACTAAACATATTTTGATGAGATCTGGTATCACATATGTGTACTAAAAGTTGCAGGATGAATTAATTTTTAAATCTGAGGTTCTCATGTTGGTGAAGATGTCATTGTTTAAATCCAATATGGTGTGCAAAATAGTGAAGAACACACTTGAAAATGAGGCCCTGTGAAACATTTCTAAAAATATAATACATGTGGTTCTACATAAAAAACAGCCTCATATCCATGTATCTTTACATTATCTTCTAAAATGTTCTTTGTCTTTAAATTCATCATAATTACTGCATTACACATATTATTCACTATCATTATAAGAAACTTAAAGTATGCAACATATGCACTTGAACAAAGATTATAATATAGGATTTATAGTATGTAGTATAGTATAGTAGCTCTTTGCTGAATCCATTGCTACATTATGCAAAACATTTCAGAAACTCCAAGTACAGTGAACTGAAGAATAAATTGATCACATTTAGATCAATAAATATTGCATATCAATCAATTACAATCACATTATATTATTATTATTATTATTATTATTTAGTGTTCTGTCTGACGACTGGTCTATTGTTCTGCCCAAAAAGAGTTCGCCAGTTTTCCCTATTCACAGCTTCTCGTTTTAACTCCTGAAACTTCATCTTCTTTCCTTGTTTGAGATCGTCAGTTATCTGTATCAGTCTTCTTCCCAGTCCTCGCTTTCCTTTAACCTGGCCTTTGATGATATCACTCAGTAATCCATTCCTTCTAATAATATGTCCCAGCCATTTAGCTTTCCTTCAAGTAATCGCCTGCAGAATGTTTCTTTGCTCGTTGACTCTCCTCAATACTTCTTCGTTGGTCACTCGATCTGTCCACCTGATCTTCTCTATTCTTCTCCAACACATTTCAAAACTCTCCAGGTATTTCTGTTCCTTCTTCCTGAGTGTCCAAGTCTCTGCTCCATACAGCGCGACACTCCATACGTAACACTTCACTAGTTTCTTCTTCATCTCCAAGCCCAACTTGCTAGTGAGAAGTATCCTCTTCTTGATGAAAGCTGCCTTGGCCATGGCTATCCTTGCTTTTACTTCCTTGGTGCATAGGGCGTCCGTCGTGACTATGCTTCCCAAGTACTTGAAATGCTCCACATTCTCCAGCTGTTGGTTTCCAATTACAACGTTCAATGGTTCTGCTCTCGGTGCTATCCTTATATAAATTTCGAATGAATATTCCGAGTTGAAAGTATTTATTTATGAGTTGTGCAAGAAGGTGTTGAGTTGTAATTATATATTATGTAGTCGACCTAGTGGGGGGACGTGGAATGGTGTCTGGTATTACAGCACGTAGCAAATGACTGTTTCCTGGTTTTATCCCATCCCGCCTCCTATCCACTCACTGACAACAGAATTTCTGATGCCCCACGGCTGAAAAAAAAAAGATGGACGAACGATATCTGCGCCACACCCAATTCATTTGTTAATACGCCTTTTCATAGTGGTGGTATGTAACTCGCAGTGCTGCAGATAGAGGACGAACGGGGAATACCATTAGTTATCCAAAGGAATTAATGGAATTTATTTTTTCAGTGCAGTTTCCTCAGTCGAAGGGATCCCTTTTCTCTAATCATGACAGGAAGGGCCAAGACCGTGAAAGCGGGTAACGTGTGCCTACAGGGTGTTCGTGAAATAATTTAGATGGACCTGATATAAATTAAATATTTATCCACTGCTATTATTTAGGGCAATAAACAGATTGATATGAACGAATAAGACTTACATGTTGTTTTAATATATTTAAATATACGGTTTAAGAAATAGCTCACATCAGCCCAGACGATGGAGCAAGAGCCGGTCTCCAAAATGTTGGCTTGGAACTCCATACACGCACTGTTGATTTTGATGCTTCAAGTCTTAATGGGATTTCATCATCTCCCGTAGCTTTTCTTCTTCTCATATCCTTTATGGCCCTCTCTACCTCGCTCTTCAGTATCTCTGGACATATGTCGTCCTCCTCTACTTCTTCTTCCGGCTTCAATTCCATCTCCATCTCATCCGGTCGATTGGCCTTGTCAAAGAGCTCTTCAATATAATTTTCCCCTACAGCTTTAACTTAATTCTGGTCACTGACTATCTTTCCTGTTGGGTCTTATATTTCCCGTGTTCGAATTCTGTTGTGCTCTTTCCATCCTAGTTCTTTCGCCTTTGCATACATCATATCGTATCTACCAATTCTCTGGAGTGTCATTATCTCATCACATACGCCGTTGATGTAATCTTCTCTCGCCTTGTCTGTTTCTCTTCTCGGTTCGTTGTTCAATCTTCGATATTTCTGTCTTCCCTATTCACTGTTTGCATATTGTGACTGCCCCTGTTGGGCAGAAGCTGTCCTGGAAAAAAAGTAATGTGGTATTTTTTCCATTTGCTTTCCATATCGCAGTACCACAACCATTAAAGCTGCTCCAGCCATGCTTGTGGTAATCCAGCCTCGAACCGGTCCCGGATCATTTCCTTTATGCTTCAAGCTGGTAATAGTGATCGCTGCTGCCCTTCACTATGCTAGTTTTTGTCCGCCCCTGGTATTTGATTTCCCTGGTACCACCCATATCTGGGAAGCATTCCCCTATCCGCAACCTGGGGAGGCGCCCGATGGGGGACTAGCAACCCCCTAAGGGCACATTATATACATGTTCAAAATACAATTATAATTAAACAATAAAACAACACAAGTCACACTACATGTTTGGAATCAGCTGTGCCATCAGGATAAATTACTCAATACAGCTATTAAAGATTTATACAATTTAAAACTTTATACAATAAATGCTTTTTTTTCTGCTTAATTGTTATACAGTGTGTCCACAAAGTCCCTTCGGGGTTTTGAACAATTGTGGCGCGCAAACAAATTGAGGTAGCCACATGCGGTTTGCGGCAGATTACAGTGAAACT
>NW_019059959.1:584012-598689 GCF_000696155.1 Zootermopsis nevadensis | reverse complement strand
GGGGTGGCCCCCCCAGCCGGTCTGGACGCATCGGCTAGAGGAAAAATCCTCTGCCCCCACCGGGGATCGAATCCCGGTCGTCCAGCCCGTAGCTAGTCACTATACTGACTGAGCTATCCTGGCTCATCACAAACCGCATGTGGTTAGCTCAATTTGTTTGCGTGCCACAATTTTTCAAAACCCCAAATAGACTTTGTGGACACACCGTATTCTATTCTAAAAATCTAGTAACAGTACAAATGAAAATTCTGAATTCTGGTTTGCTCTGTATTTAAATTATTTATGATAATTAATGATTATGAACACATTCATGATAAGATGTTCTGCAATCTATTCAGTATGCAATGCTATGATAAATTTGCATTTAATGTTACATGATGTCACAGCTTCAAATGCTGTGTCCATTCTTGGTGATTTCATTTAAGATTGTGCTTTTCTTTATATGTGATAAATTTTCAGTTTGCAATTACATTTCCATACTGTGTATGTGTTCATCCTAGTTTTGTGCTGGTCTGCTGTCAATTAAATATACTCACAGGTAAATCTGTAAATGCTATTCCCAAGTTATGTCCATTCTTTGTATAGAAACAAGTATTGTCAATAAGATTAACTCCACAGCCTATAACATCGCCTGTTGTGAATGTTGGTCCATACGGCTGGCCTGTTCCAGAAGAACAAAATGAATGACCATCATCACCATGGTAGCCATATGAATGTTTGTCCCAACCTAAGAAGGAAAAAAAATTATTAGTATTACTCGTTCCACTTAAAATATAAGATGAATATATTAATATAAAGGCACACAGAACTTCAACAAAACAGACGATGATAATGGGTGTTCATCAAGAGGTCAACAAATGTTAGTTTAATATATCAGCCAAAAGTACCAGTCATCAAATGCCAGAATGTTTTACTAGAAAACAAAATATACATGTAATGCATACAGCATATAATAATACTTAAAATCCACAAATTTTTACTCATCACAGCTCATTATATAGGTGCATTTGCTGAACCACAGCATTCATTATTTTAATCAGATCCAGTAACATATGAAGAAATAAGTTATTTTAGTTCTAAAACATAAAACTACTATATTTTCTTGGGTATTCTGTAATACATGCCATGAATTCAGTAGTATATATTCACTAAACTGTCTTCACAAAACTTCCATATAAAAGATTCGTGATTTTAGGTAACACTCGTGATGGAAAAAATGTGACTTACACACTTCAAACATGGTAAAGAAAGTAATCAAAAAAAATTCATAGTTTAATATTAAGAAGCAGAATCTATTTCCAGAAGATCAAACCAAAGAAGTGTTTGATGGTTTAGTAATCTGTGGTACTCTCTCTATTAGTACAGTATCTGTATTGCCTTCGAGGCTAGACTAAGCAAGTAAACTCCTTCACTACTGAAGTTTTAGTGTAGCTTGAACTCATTTTGCTGGCCTGAAGCAGTTTGTAGTTGATGGTGGTCTCAAAGTATATATGGTTACCATGTTGTATAGCATCTTCAGCCACTAGCGACTGCTCTAGATGTTTCAACTGGAGGTGTCTATAATGTCCCTTAGTATCGCCTTCAACACGATGTCTCATCTGGGCAATGCAGACAGCTTTATTTATACTTGCATGAACTCTGCAGATGCAGTTTCCAGCCCCAGACTCTCCATGAGAAAATCCAGGTGGCTGCATGTCTTTAGGTAGATGGAGACAGATTATATATCATAAAAGACCAGAATTTGACTGATACAATTAGACAAGACAACGCTCTTGATTATGCTTCCGTCTTTCCTATTCTTTGTTAGATCCCTTTCTGAAATGAAATACTCTGTAAACTTTCCTTGATGAACACCCATTTCTCTTGTAGATGTATCCAAGATGTATTTCTGTATTTTGGAGGTTTGCCCTATCTGAGATGCCCTATGCCCTGTGTACCAACATTGAAATTACACTTTTGAACCCATCACAAGATGATAAAATCAGCCATGAAAAGAAACAGATTCTTCTTCTTTGTGTATGCTGTTAACATCATTACTGGCTTATCTTCTAATACCATATACATAAGATATAGCCTATAGATTACTATATCTCCTGTTTGTAATACAAGTATGCTGAGCTTTTATCTAATGGTATAAAATGGTATATTATACTGGCAGATTATATGATAAGACACATTAACATAACCCCACTTAATGGTACCTGCACCTTGTCATGGTGGTGGGGATTGAGTACCTCAGTGATCCCAAGAGCTATGCTGGCAGTAGCATAGCTACTGGTAGGGCCTCCCTAGCCAGATTGGTCGAGGGGGAGAGGTCAGACTAAGACAGGTATCCTGGTCCTCCAGGTTGGGGGTTGGTCGCAAGGCTAACAACCTTGCACCGTAAAAAGGAAGAAGTTTCAAAACCTCAACCTCGGACAGACGGACCTAACAGAAGGACCGAATGGAAGAGGAGAAGGCCATGGACCGAATACGGACCGGAGAGCCATAGAAGAAGAAGACATTAATATAAATAAGCATGGCAATAATAATTAGGAAAAATTAATGTTGATAAGACAACAAACTCTGTAATTCAAATTTTCAATTTTAATTAATTATTGATTATATTATATCTGTCAAAAGACATCCATTACATTTCCTTGCGCCTTGTCACCTGCGCCTTTCTCTTATATAAAAAAGCACTGCATGTATAGTTATTATTACCTGGAAGCCTGTTCATGTTGACTCCTTGAGCACTGAGTCCAATACCCATGTAGCCATCTCTCCCCTTGCTGACTATCTTCACTTCAAAATAATAAAGACCACAGGCAGCTGGGATGGGATGAGTAGCTCTAACACTGGCAGCATCTTTGTGTGTTTTACCATGACCTAAAACAGAAGAAAATTATTTTTAAAACATGCATTAATATAATTCTTATATAGTATCACTCGAGGTTCACATGGCAGAAAAAACAAAGATGGCTGTCTTTTGGGTTGTAGTGCTGTGTAGTCTGGCAGAAATTTACTGACATTTCTGAGGTGCTTGAGGGCAATTACCTATACCCCTGATGTTGGAAGCAGCAACTATCTCTGAAATACCAGTAAACTTCTACCAGACTACATAGTGCTACAACCCAGAAGACAGCCATCTTCAGTTCTTATATAGTCAAACTTAAACCGAAAACAGGCATCAAATTTAGTAATGTGTAAGATATTTAGTTTAACATCTATCACTTCCTACAGGATTACAAATGGCCCAATTTCTTGACAGTTTTGTGATTATAAAAAATGTATGTTTTAAAATTTAATGAAGTTTGTATTCCCATATGTTTATAAATTTCTTGATCAATATCACACAACCTCTACAGTTGATCAAATATCACTAAATAACTCATGAACAAACCAAATGTATTTTATTTTCGCTGAAGTTTATTTTGTAGGAGTATGTCTTAACAAACTGCTATTTTAAACACATGCCAACATTTCTGAGAAAACAGAGAGATACATTAAAGATTGTGATTTATTTTTATGTGCCAATACAATGCTACTATCCTTCAGCCATCCACAATCAGCAAATAATTCTTGTCAGTTGGCATTCTTCCACATTATTTTTACTTTTAGATGTACCAAAGAATGGAGTCAGATGTTGCTATAAAAAATGAATATACAATGTATTACAGTGTTCCACAGTGACTGTGTTTCAGAACTTGAAATTCATCTTCTACATAAAACTGAAATAATGGGTGTGGATGTGTAGGTTTAGTCATAGCTCAAGAATGGATAAACGTAACTGTACCTAACTTGGCAAACTCATTCTTTGAGACCAGCAAGAGATTTCAGATAGGTCAGAACTCCTGAAAAGTGCCCTGAGTTCAAGTCCCAGTGAGGGCAGTCCCTGTAGCTTGGAAACTAAGAACAACAGAAAACAGTGCCAAGACCAACGTTATTTGTTTTGAAGAGGAGATTACAGAAACAAACATCATAACTCCAAAAAACTGTCCAGGGTTCAAATTCTGATGACGATGGTTTCTGTAGATCAGAAACTAAGCATGATATAAGTACAGCACCAAGGCAAAAGTTGTTTAGAAGAGATTGCATGGTCAAAGGCCACAACCCCAAAAAATTGACCTGGGTTTGAGTCCTGATGAAGAAGTTTTCAGCACTTTGGAAAATAATGGTGGCAGAAGAAGTAAGATAAGAATGGCATTGTTTGTTTCAAGAAGGAAACTGCAGGAACAAATACCACAATCCTGAACAAAGTGTCCTGGGATTAAGTTATTGTACTTTGGGTTTAGGGATCATATTTTTACAATGATATTCAACAACAAGCCTATAAATAAGCTTTGGGATGAGAAAGATTTATAAGGAAATGCAACATTTCTCAAATTTCCTGGCAGTAACACTCTGGGCACACAGCTAGTTTAGTGTAACAATGATTGTTATGGTATGAAAACCATGAAGAGGGAAATGAAACATCATTACCAGATTATATGAATGGTTTGAAATATCAGGTGGGGATCACGCCAAATTCTGGTTAATACAAGCATAATTACAAATTAAGATGAAGTCAGTTGTAATATCTTTCTGTAGGCCAAAATGTTGGCCAATGCAGACATCATATGCTACAGGCTTATTAGATTCTTTTTTACTGAAGAAGTGAAACACTTCCACAAATGACATGAAGAAATAATTGGAACTTTCAGATAAATATTTAAATTTTAAAAGTGATATCACCATTTCTTCTAAACAAATACAGCATAATGACTCACTTCTCTTGGTAAAAACAAAATATTTTCTGGGAAGAACTTCTGATGCTTACTTTCCTTCAAATGCTTAAATCAATAAACAAAAGTAACAAAGACACATTAATGAGTACATAATTTAGTGATCCACTTCAGGTATAATTTCCACTACTACAGATTAACACTACTTTAAAGTTTTCAGACACAGTTTAAAAAATTAATACCATTACATGTTTGTAAATGTTAATGCACAAAACTCACAATATCTGTACATGCTGTGTTTATGACGTATCTCCACACCAAATTTCACATTCCTTGCTGAAACTGTTTATTGTCTCTGTCAAATGGAAACACAAATTTTGGTTCCATGTAGCTGCCACATTCATTTTATTTATGGGAGAAAATTAAAAAGTACACTGCTTGGGTGGACTCCACAGGCATGATGTTTATACACAATTTCTTTAAAATTAACCAGGAAGTTATTAGTTAGGATGCAAGGACATTATGTTACAGTAAGCTTAATGTTCAAAAATCTGCACACACACACACACACATGAAAACATTGTCTTTAAGACAAACAGAACATTGGAAACAAGGTATATGAGTGAGAGGGGAGTGTTGGGGACTTGCTTCACAATTTCAATGCACTTTCTGTCTTTAAACCCAAGATCCTATGACGCAGAGTCTAATACTCCATTTTATATGGAACCAAGGGATGATGGAGAAGTATGCTAATATTTTAATATCTGAAACAAAAGTAATCTGCACATGTTAGGAACATATATATGCATGTCAATGCTGGTATTCTGGGTTGTAATGTCATTTGGACCTGCAGTGGTTACCTTGAAGTATGTTCCACCAAAATGTTTATTTCTGTAAGTGAATATTGCGTTACAGGCCAGAAGAACAACAATGACATCTTCAATGCCATAAGAACCTCAAATCTTGTAAGTTACACAGATTAGCACCATGGTGCTATAGAAATAAGTAAGTGTTGGGTGAAAGATAGTGAGATGTGTACAGACGTATGCAAAAGGCTTTCCCGTAGATAAAAAACAGATTAATTTCTGATATTAGCATGCAATTTTATTAAAACTATACATGAAACATTGCATCATATTAGATTCTTCTCACAATGCTGATATCTACAACTGATTTATTGGTAGCTTGACTCATTAATTGATCTCCAAGGTGTTAGCAACAAAAAATTAATCGACTGCTGAGGTTATGATATGTCAAAGACAATGCTGAAAGCAAGCAGATAATGGTCGGTGTAAAGTCTGAATGGCCAATTTAAAAATGTCCAAATGCAGGAATAGCCAATGAAAAAAGTCCAAGTACACAAATGATGTGTGTAGAGTTCACTGTGTTTAAATACCTGAAGAATAAAATGTGCACATTACAATGCAAATAATATAAAAATGTCTCAAGAACAAATGTCCAAAATGTTACAAACATTACACTATTTAAGGTATAAATGCTGTATAAACTACCCACTTCCATAGGTTAGGTACTTTGGCCTGTAATGACTGAACAATGTACAAATGTTTTAGATGCACTGTACATCTCCACAGAACAGAATCAGTCCCTTAGAAGACAATACTCTGGACCTGTGTTCTGGAGATAATTTAACTGTCAGGTTGGTTACTGGCTACCCTGACTGAGGGGTTCCCTCATTCTCTCCTAGGAATATGATACAGTACCAAAAAAATGGAATGACCACCACCTTCCAAATTCTTAATTCTTACCTCACATCATGCAAGACTTTCCAAAATCATTCAATACCATATCACCCATTTGATTAAAATGGCGTCGTTGAATAACATCCTAAAAACGGGGTAGGAAGTTCCTCAGAAATGTCGAACTTTGACACGATGCAAAACCCAGAAGACTCCACAATCAGCCTGATCAATAAAATATCGAAAGACAAATCTAAAAAATGGAGGGGACAAATATCTGTAGCCCGAATGGGTATCGAACCCAGTCTTCTGCCTAATCAATGCCTTCGAACATGAGCAGTTGTCAGGACTATCGAAACCATAAATTAAAACTGATAATTTCCGCTACGCTCTACAAATATGGAGCAATTACCAGAAGGAAGCATTCATGAATTCTTCCAAAAAGTGTTTAAAATCAGAAGCTACTCAGATAAGATAACTTGCACTATAAAGAGGGACACCAAACATGTTGGTGTACTGGTGGTAACGATCTACATTTGCATCCGCAAGATAACAGTTTGTATCACGCCCAGCTTTATAGTTACACTGACTGCAGTGAACGAACGATGTTATTTTCTGACGAAACGATGGATGTTCCACATTAACTCAGTGAAGACTGTATTCCGCCGTTAGCATTGATCTCTGGGCACGGCACAAACGTTTATGTTCGGAGTAGATGTAACAGTGGGCTGGAGTACAGTGGAGTCATCTGTTCTTCCCACGCACTAAAAGCATACTGATAAGTACAAAGCTCTTGCAAAACACATGTATTTCACGGTCATTGACCCAACGGTGGACTGGCAAGTTGCCAGGTGCGTCCAAGTTCATGAGTCATCAATCACATATATTCACTAATTTCACTGGCGCTGAAAGAAATTTCAAAGAAAAAATGTTGCAAATAACTCACAAAGAAAGATTTTTGCGGCAATACTATGATAGATTTAATGTTATTAATTATTATTATTAATTATTCCGACACGCTGATTTCATAATCAAACTTACTCTAATACGCTAATAGTCGCTTGGCTAGTCAAGAAATATCCCACCTTTAATAGAACACCAAGGTTCATTACCGTGTTCACAAAAGCTCTGACAAATATATTATATGCTTCAAACAGTAGATTAACAAGTTACGGATTTCAGCTGCTGTTTGTAACGTGCTATATTTATTTACGCCATACTGTAACTACTTACATAAATTACTGAAC
Source organism: Zootermopsis nevadensis (assembly GCF_000696155.1). Next base: position 591,042 of record NW_019059959.1, on the reverse strand, counting down.
TTTACTGCCATTTGATAAGTTAATTAACATGCTGTTATACGAAATGCATACTGCGCAGATGTCTATCAGTTCTCTTAAATTGCAGGACGGATTTCGATTACATTTGGTAATGGCCTCTACAATAAAATTTGTCGGGTAAGTTTAATTTTGATACGAATTGGTCCAATAGAATTTCTACTTCACATGAACCTCAGAAAAATGTGGTACATGGCGTAAATTATAGACTCCACTGAGATCTACAACTTTTATTTTAAATATTTATCGACATGGCACACATTTAATGAAATGCAAGGAACATTCTCAGACTCCATACACTAATGACTTGCAACGAGATTAAATCAGTATTCATTAGTATTAAACAAATATTAAGGTAAATTAGGCATGTAAATGTAAAATTACGCATTTGAAAAATGTTACGAACAAAAAACAAAAATTTCTTGCAGTCGTTTTAATATGCTACATAAGTATTCGAATTCATTACTTCACATCATTTTTGACAACTTTACTTTCATACTGTGGAAAGGCAATTTTGTCACCATAGTGCAGGGGCTCCCAAACTTTTATACCTTGCGCCCCCCTTAAAATATTTCATAAATTTCACGCCCCCTTCCAGAACAAGTGCAAGCAAACAGATTTGACATAAAATTTAGTTATGAGTATACACTTTTTTTTACAATTTAGTATATATTATTCAATGCATTCAATTTAAAAAGCTGTAATAAAATATACGCTGCATACCTGGATTAGTGGGATGGATGCGGTTGCTTCTGTGAACATAACTTATCATACCAAGGTTGGAGTTTTGAAATGAACGATACTTTGTTGTGATGGCTGCCACTGCTGAACTGCCTCAATCAAGCGAAGGATGTTAAAAATGTTTCTCCATATTTCATTAAAAATGTTTTTCATACAAACAACACGCCCCCCAGGGGGGGGGGGCACACTTTTGAAACCTCTGCCATAGTGTGATGAGCGATATACAATTTAAATTCAACCGAATGTGGCGGCCGCGTGGTGTACTCCTGCTTTGTATTCGGGGGGTCCCAGGTAAAAATCTCGACTGGAAGACTGAATATCCAGAGTTTTTATATTTTCCTCAGTTCCTTCAGCAAAATACCAAGACAATAATTTAAATTAGGTAACGACTGCTTCTTTCCAATCCTTTCTAACTCATTAATTTATTATCCTATTATCTGATTCTATATAATCTGAGGTACCATCAGCGTCGTTATTATACCCAAGTACATAAATAAATACATAATGCTGTTCTATTCGATATTATTCCTATTATTACATGTCTTGTTACAATGTATCAAAACACCAATTGGTGATTTGTTTTCGTATACCGGTATTCGGGACGACCGTTATTTTGCTGACTATTACAAAATTAAGATTGAGCAAACACCTGATCGCACCGACACCAACAGAACGCCGCCGTGCATTTAAGCTTCGTATTCGTAAGGTCCAGAACGACTTTTAGACCTACAACTGATACAGTACGTAACTTACCACTACATAAATTTCGGGATACCAATTTACTGATAGTAAAACACGAAACAAACGCAAGACATTTTGTGCAAGATGTCCTACCTTTAATAAACAACCAATAAGAATATTTCTGTCTTCTGGGTTGTTGCGCTGTGTAGACTGGTCGATGTTAGCCAACGTTTCAGAGGTCATACTGCCTCCGTCATCGGGGCGATCTACACAGCGCAACAACCCAGAAATCTACATACTCACCGCTGTGAAAACCTCAAATCTTACAACTACCAATAAGATTAGATTCATACCCGTCGGATAGAAATCTAAAGAACTGTTAACAAATGGTACCTTTCATAGTCAATAACCTAGATGAACAACACAATGATCATGAAGCTACAGTAGCAGTCGCCAAATGAAATGCTTCGAAACCACGGAAGAACTTCGCCCCGCCCCCCACATTTACGTGCTGCACCAAGTCACCATTACAGCTACGCTGCGAGTTCCGAGGCTTTCACTTTCCTGGACTCCGGTGTTCGTGTTGCAACGTTGTACGATTTCCATGTGATCGTAAAGCATTCAATTTGGCAACAACAGTTGCTGCTGTTGCCTGAGCCGAGATAGCTCAGTCAGTATGGCCGAGGGTCGATTCCCGCTAGCGATAGGTCATTTCTTTCCCTTCACCACTGTACTCAAATCGATTCTGGGGCACACCAAGCCACATGCAATGGGTACTAAGGGTAAAGCATCCGGACCGTGAAGCTGACAACTCACCTCCCTCCATTTACTTCCGAGTTTAAGGTATGCGTCGTGGTGCTTATTAAGTTCAGAGCAGTTTGCCATTTTACAACTTTTCCTTCTGCGATCACTCATGTCTTTATTGACTTTGGTAGCAATTCAATAATTTAGTATCCTTGAAACCTACAACTATGCGACTATGTGGGTTTCGTAGCATGACGAGTCTTGCAGCCAGCGATGTGTATCCAGTATTGCTTGATAAGATGCCTCAGAAGAAATGAGCAAAAGTGTAAAAGCTTATAACGCTTGAATATCTTGATGGTCGTGTTAACCTGCATGAAGAAATAAAGCACTCCCATACTTGTAAACAGCAACATCATGGACTTCTTTCGCATCAGAACACAAAATAATCATGGAAAAGATTCAGTTGGCTCTCCCAAGGTATACAAAATGAAACCGTTATGAGTCAAGATCGCAACCTGTTCAGGAGAAATATCTTTCTAGCAGATGAATAGATTATCTGATATGTGTAATCTGTACCAGAATACACGAAATTTTATGAGATCTTTGCACTTTGACATACTGAATGCCATGGCTGTTTCGAATAACTTTTACAAAAAAGAGAGAGAGAGGGAGGGAGGGAGAGAGGGAGCGTACTGTAATGCAATTTACATAGCTTTCACTATTGCTTTAACTATAAAATATGAACTTTCGTTTCAAACGTTCATTTCGGTCTTTACCCTCTGATGTTTCATTTGTTTATCAGAAACGGCTCGAAGTCGGATTTGGGGTTTTCACGCCTGTGAGTCTGAAGCTGGCTGTCTTTTGGATTGTTGCGCCGTGTAGTCTGGTAGAAGTTTACCGACGTTTCAGAGGTCCTTTCTGCTCTATCATTAGGGAGATCTGACCCATGGCGCAACAACTCAGAAGACAGACATCTTCAGAAACTGTTCGTTGAGGAGATAGACTAGTTTAAAATATAGGTTTTCATTATATTATTCTATATTAAAATCATTCAGTATACGAAATATATGCCTATATAATTATAATATTTGCAATTACTAAAAATCACGTAATTAAACAGCAAACATCGTACTCTATTATACCCCTGTGAGATATGAGGTTCTCACGGTGGCGAGGATGACGATAATCTGGGTTATGGCATCGAGTCTACACGGTGCCAAACCCCGGAACATAATCGTCCATTAAACCCCATTTTCCTTCCTCTGATAATGGGGCTTCGGACACAAGATTTAGTAATTCAATTATTAGAATAACGAAATCTTGGAGTCTACTACGTGATGGACATGTAGCTAGTATGATATAAGAAATTCAGGTAATTGGCCTTTATCGGACTATAAAAATTTAGTAGGGCAACGAGCGAATTTCAAACAGTACGCCAATTGAATGGTGCGGTTAGATAGTGGCTTGCTACCAAGTTATACAGAATGTTGATACGAAAACCTGAGACAGAGACCACCTGGGCAACAGGGGAGACGGAAGAATAACATTACGATTAATGCCCAAACATTCTTGCATAATCTGTTCACGTCCTCAATCTACGTTTTTCCCTTACAGAAAGGCCTGGTCAGGTTAGAGATTCTAAAATGGGGCAGCCGATGATAAGAAGTTCTGAATTGAATGGGTACAGACATTTCCCAAATGTATCCAGCTCTTAGGTGAGTTGTTCTCATTCAACTGCATGCAAGCTACAAGTTCCACCCATCTCATAACCCTGATATAATCAGCGCAACAAAATTAGCTGAAGAATACATATTATGCACTTCAGTATATAACTTCTCTCTATCCAACTGCTGCTTCCAGTTACTAGAATCAAAATATTCAACGCAAATTGCAACCAAATAACTACGTGGCGCCTTGAAAGATATTCATATCAGCTCAAGCATATGACAAGCTGACAAGACAAACCATACCTACACAACCAGTTAGTTTTCTTTAGACCACGTCAATGCCCGGTTCATTTCAGCCAGTTACAAGAAAATTACACTTAATAACAATCCACACATAGCTCTCAGAAAAATTATAAGGCATAATATTATTGCATTGATTAAATAACATAAAAAGTGATGGGCGGAACATGTAGCTTGCACGAATGAAATTAGAAGTGCATAAAACTAATATTTTGACTGAAATGCAAACATTCATATAAATATGTTTTAAATACATTATGTTGATCTTCTGGATGTTGGCGCCGTGTAGATTCGTCGGTATGTCTGCATCTTCAGGGCAGAAGACAAGACAGTATGTTTCTCCAAAACGGTGGCATTTACTGACGAGTCTACACGGCGCCAAAATCCAGATCAACACTGCCATCCTCACCGCAGCAAAAACCTCAAATCTCGCATATTTTAAATAAACATCTGTCGACTATGGTATACAAGGGTTAAAGCATACTCATTCTGGAGAATGATAATGACAATGATAACAGTGGTGGTGGCGAGTCCTGACAACAGCCAAACAATCCACTAAAAATACAATAAAACAAAATAAAAGTCAGAAGAGAGATTAACTGTCCACAAGCGAAATGTAATATTTGCTGAAAACGTAACATTTCCTTGTGTACATGATTAGCAGCAGAATCAAACCTAGCTGACGGAGTGACCTTATGAAAGTTGTGATTTAAGATAAATGTTGAGTATTTTATTCTAGCAGGTACTACACTAAAAAATACTGAGGAGCTACTAATTTTGTTTAAAAAACATTAACGAAGAATATGGCAGCCAGATGCCGAAGCCTGCAATAAAGTGCTGAAACAATGAATCTAAACAGAAAAATGTAACAAACCCAATAGTTTTAAGTATTGAGAAAATATGTTGTTAATGTGATAATGCAAACAGTTTTGCAGAACAACCGAGCTCCAAAATATGTAACATACTGCGAACGTAAAGTAAAATTATTACATATATTGCAATTGCAGTTTGGGGCTTACAAATTTAAAGTTGCATGAATGAAATTTTTTTCCTAGGACAATAAGCTGCGTCAATGTATCAGAGACTAGCTCTATCTCCATCGTCAAAGTCAGTGCGAGGAATGATCAAATTGTCTTACATAAATACATATGTGCGTGTGTGTCTTAGCGGTTCCCTCATTACTGGCGCATTTACGATCAGAGGGTGGAGTAATGTAAGTTAATACCAATTGTTTCCTGAGTAAAGATATTATCGTAGTTTTAATAACATCAAGAATTTTCCTGGCACCAGATTTTTCACATCAATAGGCTATCATATTGCAAAAGTTTATAGTCATCAATATTTTATATACGAAGATACGTACTCAAACCGTCAGCAAACAAGGTGTACTTAGAATTGTGAAGTCACAAACGAGCATATCATTAATAACTATATTAAAAAGCAAGGAAGGGCCCAAAGGTGCCCTAAGTGAATTCTTGTAAAACTCCAGACTTCTCAAGGTATGAATATGATCCAGAAATACGAACAGAAGATTGTCTATTGATCAAATAGCCACGAAATCAACTGACATAACACGAGTGATGTCCTAAGTTATTAAGCTTACGAAGAATTAAATTAAAATTTAAAAAAGTACAGTAAAGCTGTCCCGCTACACGCCATTTTGGCGCTTGTGGAGAGAGGCAGTAAAACACCTTTTTGTTTCTTTGTTTGTCATCAGTCTTCCGACTGGTTTGATGCGGTCCTCCATTTTCGCCTATCTTGCGCCAATCTTTTCATTTCCACATATTTTTTAAAGCCCACATCCTCAAAAATCTGCGTCACATATTCCAATCTTTGTCTCCCCCTACAATTTTCCCCTTCAACCGTTCCTTCCATTGCCAAATTAACCACCCCTGGGTGCCTCAGAATGTGCCTCACCATCCTATCTCTTCTTCTGTAAGATTTTTCCATAGACTTCTTCCTTCGCCTATCCTGTCTAAGACCAGCTCATTTCGTACTTCATCAGTCCATTTAATTTTATATAGCATCACATTTCAAATGCTTCTACCCTTCTTCTTTCTGGCTTTCCCACTGACCATGTTTCGCTTCCGTATAGCGCTGTGCTCCGAACATATAACTTCAGAAAAATCTTTCTTAATGTTTGACACTAGTAGACTTCTCTTTTTGAAGAAGACTCTTTTCGCTTGTGCTAATCTGCTTTTAATGTCTTCCTTGCTTCGTCCATCTTTTGTGATTTTGCTTCCTAATTAACAGAATTTCTTCACTTCTTCTACCGTGTCTTTCCCAATTTTCATATTTAATGGATCATTATTCTCATTTCTGCTACTCCTCATAATTTTTGTCTTGCTTTTGGTTATCCTTAAGCCGAATTGCTCACTGAGTAATTTATTCATACCATTTAATAATTTCTCTAGATCTTCCTGATTCTTAACTTCGGCACTAGATGGGGGTGAGTGGTCAGCGTCACGCCTCGGCCGACCCCGATAATAATAAGAAGTGTGATTCTTAACAATAAGTCTAAAAAAATGAAGCTTTTACAATGAAAGTGAGTTGGATCCAAAATTCTTCGCGACACCTGAAAGAAAGTCTCTGAGTACTCCTGGGAGGGCTGTCCCACAGTGACAGAGCCAGGATTCAATGGTAGAGAGTAATCGCGCAATGTCTGTAACTACACGCAGGCTGTCACTGCATGTCACATGAAAAAGTCATGTAATTTCGCCTATCATCTTCAGATAAATTCAATCTTGGGATACCTCCACTAATGAAGATGCTACGCTTCGAGAAAATCTGACCTAGTAACCTAGTATGTGATAGAAAGTGGGCCAAGGACGTGAACCAAGTCACAATTTGCAAATTAGTTCCATCTATTACTGAAAGACTGT
>NW_019059959.1:562908-575289 GCF_000696155.1 Zootermopsis nevadensis | reverse complement strand
AATCAGCTGGGATATTCAGGAACACATATACTGAGTGGTATAGTTACACGAGGGAACAGTTTTTATTGTGGTTATTTTCACTGTTAAAATAGTAACTTAGAATTCACATCTCACTCAATAAACACCTCTAGACTGAGATGAAGACTAGAATATAAAATAGTTGGTACGCCTTTTGGCCAAGATAATTTTGGAGAACACTGTCAATCAAATATACTCTCTTTTGAGATGGCTAACTTCTGGGTTGTTGCACCATGTAGTCTGGTAGAAGATTACTAGATACCCATTTTCAAACTCACCGCCATGAAAACCTCAAATCATACTCTCTCTTTTACTCACTGTGACTTTTTAAAACTTACTTCTGGCCTGCTGCTATAATAATTTCCAAATCATCACTATTCTTAACACTCCTTTCTTCCCCGGATTTCAAGGAATGATAATGGAACAAGAGAATAAAAGAGTAATGAATGGCAGGAGCCATAAATGGATTTCTGGCCTTTATTTGAAAGCTGACTTCTCTCACAGGGAACCAGTAGTTCTCTTATACCACCTCAGGGAGCTGACAGTATCAGCTAACCCAGGGTAGCTGGGAAGACAAATGGGGCGGGCACCTGCCAGTTGAGAAACCTACATTTACCATTTATAGAGGTCACCTCTCTGGGGGTCAGTGGCTCTGGCATACCACCACAAGGAGCTAGTAGTTCTAGAAAACCTGTGGATTGAAAGCCGGTAGTTCTGCCAAAACATCACAGAGAGCTCGCGGTTTCACCAAACCTGTGGACGAGGGTGATATGTAGCCTTTAATGTAGAGAGGATTCATTTGGTACAGACCAAGTGTCTGGAAATGACAGAAGGAAGCCTAAAAAGCCAGGGAGAGCCAAGACAGAACTGGGGGCTCATGGAAACCAGGGCATATGGCACTACTCAAGTCCAGAGAGACCCTGACAACAGTCAAAGGGCAGCACCCCAACTAAAGAGTTCAATCCCCTCTATAAGACTCTGTAAGGCCAAGGACCTATAGTGAGGCCTTATTTATAGCCACCAACAAAAGAGCTATCTTATAAAGAACTTCCATTTGAAAGTTGATTCCTCTCAACACGTAGCCAGCAGTTCTGGAATAACACCTTGGGGAGCTGACAGTACCAATCCACCAAGTAATTCTAAGAAGGCAACTGTTCTATAAGCAGATTTCATCAGGCAAAGACCAAGTGTGTTGGAAGTGCCAGGAAGAAGGTTAGAACCAGGATGAGTCAAAGTAGTACATGGATACATGGCACTACCTAAGTCTAGGGAGGCCCTAATCAAGGTGCCTAAAAGGCCCAGGTCTTTGGGCAGAACCCTGTTAAAGAGGTTAGCCCTAGAAAAACAAAAAAAAACAGGTACTCTATCAGATCTGTAACCTATAAAGATACTGTGATTATGGCAACCAACATAAGAGCTCTTTAGCACACAGTTTCCACTGAGATATTCATATGTAGGACACTGTACTTCAGGGAAGGTATGGGGATTCTAGTTAATTAAGTAAATGAAAATGCACAAAATATCAAGAAATGGTCACAGTGCAAAGGTTGGTTAGGCACCCACCTAATTTACAATCTAATCTCATAACCCACTTTACCTTTAATCACCACTGCTTACTGAAATGTTCACCATTTAAATGAACTACCTAAAAATACATCAACCACAAAACCAAACTAAAGCTAAAGGTACAGTTTACAATTGTTACAGTTCAGGAAATAAGCATTACATAGAATCCAATGTTGGAATGGTTACTCAATAATGAATTGGATAGGAGTCGAAAGGAAGCAATCAAACCATAATTTAAGGTCATAACTCAGTATCTGCACGGAGGGAAGAACACTACGAAAATCATCATAGCACGTAGTCTCCGAGCCAAGATTTGAACCTGGGACCTCACAAATACGATATACGAGTGCTAACCACTGGACATCGACGTCAGGTAAAACTTTCTGTCCTTGTAAGAAACACAAAACATACACGAAACCTGCACAAATACTGCAGTCTACACCGATCTTTCCATTACAATCGGTATAATTAGTAAACTTGTCAAACATGAATAACCGTCAAGTGTCAAAATACAAGAACCACCGTACTTTCTTCGACCCTGTATACTAAACATAAACTTTTCACTGCGCATTTACAATCCCGAGGCCAAAGCAGAGGTCTTCCACTTACGTCATTACACAAACCGATCAGCTGATTTCTTTGTTTGGAGACCTTACCAGTTGCCAGTGCTGTGGTCGATGACATTGTAGAATTACAATGCATTCCATCCCTTTCAAATAACACTCATTCCAAAGAGTCGATACAAAACGTATAAATATAGTGAACACAATGCAATGTAGGTGCCAACTGCGACATCCTTCTATATCCATAACCAAGACTGGCTCTTACTTACCTTTATAATGAACTCTCAAATTATTCTGCGACAATCCTATGTAGTTATATTTATCCTTGGGACTCCAGGATCTTGGTAAAGGAGTTTCTTCTTCATTAACCATTGGATGTAATAACTTCAACCGATCCACCACTGTATTCTGCGTTGCTACTTGCGGATCCATCACACTCCGTCCATTGGTGACGGCCGCCATTTTTAATATTCAGAGTCCCGGATGTATACGTCACGAATATAACTTAAAATACATCTAATAGATGGCAGACCGATGGTTACCATGGCAACGGACGCTGTCAGACCAGGCGACATAATGGCGGAAATGAAATGTTCCATGGCTAAATAAATAACATCATTTGGCATTAAAGCAGAGTAATGATTTAAACACGGAAAACAAATTATGTAAATTAAATCTCCTAATTCAAATTATAGGAATCAAATTCGGGCGTTGTAAAACATGGAGTTCCTCAAGGTTCAATACTTACTATGATGGGATCAAATTATGCAATAAATTTCCATCTAGCATTAAAGGTTTAAATCATAATACAAAAGTAGTTAAGCCAGCATTGAGAGATTATCTTTAATTTCACTTCTACTTAAATTTAAAAATTATTAAATACTGTAAATATTTATGTAGACAGCTGCAACAACCATATAGTTATATTTGTATTGATATATTTTTTGTACCAAGTGATGGTAAAACACTATAATAATAAAGAATGCCCTACGAAGATTTGTGCATCCATTTTTTTGTACTTCATGGTCTTCAAAGTTGTTGCTCCACCAAAGTTCTATAAGCATTTGTCACATTCACCATGTGAACTCTATACCCAACCTATCATAACCTCCTGGATTTAATTACTTTCACAACATTGACATGTGTAAATCAACACAGTTCCTTTCATTCAATATCCTAATCTGTCCATTCACTTCACCTCCTTGGCTAAAAATATTAGAAAGCAATGTCTTGTGAAAATGAATGACTAATGCTTCCATTCAAATGATCCCACCTGATTATACAAAACTTAATGTCTTCCTGCAATATAATAAACCACATTTTAAACCGCACAAAACAACTGGTACTGGTAAGTATGGCCGTATTTGAAGGGAAGAAGGGCGAGGGACGTAAGCAGGCATGCAGCATTTGGGGTAGGTAAGGTAGTTATGCTGTATGTATTGTGCAGTGATATCTCAGTTCAAAAACCATCGATTCCAAGTACAGTCAGGTCTTATATCCTTCTGAGAATGAGCAGGTAAATGTGTTTTGCACTGATAGTAGTCATTGTGGTTGCAACCTGTGGTCAACCACCTCGCACTCCTCATCCTTCGACACCCTGCTTCCTTCCAGAGACAAACTTACCAGTCTTGGACTATATAATAACAGGTTTTCATCTAAATGTAGAAGACAGATGTTATTTCCTATTCATTAGCCTTCTTACCTATGGGTGAAATAACTGAAACAGAATAAAGAGATCTGTTGAAGATGGCTGTTTTCTGGGTTGTACTGCCATATATTCTGGTAGAAGTTTACCCACATTTCAGAGGTACTTGTTGCCTCCATCAAAGAAAATGTCAGTAAATTTCTACCATACCAACCATTTTATACTTGCCACTATGAGAACTTCAAATCTTACTAAGAGAAGTCATCTTAATGTGTTTCAATTTCACAAAGCCAAAATGCTGGGCAGAATCTTTCAGTCACTAACAATGTCCGGTCTTAAAGTATTAACCTGATATATTCCAGGACTTTAAAAAAGAAGTCAGCAAAACTGGTAACGTCAAAGATTAAAATGAATACCACCCAAGAGCATGGCCAAGTTAGAAATATCTTAAATTTGGGGTAGGTAAGGTAGTTATGCTGTATGTATTGTGCAGTGATATCTCAGTTCAAAAACCATCGATTCCAAGTACAGACAGGTCTTATATCCTTCTGAGAATGAGCAGGTAAATGTGTTTTGCACTGATAGTAGTCATTGTGGTTGCAACCTGTGGTCAACCACCTCGCACTCCTCATCCTTCGACACCCTGCTTCCTTCCAGAGACAAACTTACCAGTCTTGGACTATATAATAACAGGTTTTCATCTAAATGTAGAAGACAGATGTTATTTCCTATTCATTAGCCTTCTTACCTATGGGTGAAATAACTGAAACAGAATAAAGAGATCTGTTGAAGATGGCTGTTTTCTGGGTTGTACTGCCATATATTCTGGTAGAAGTTTACCCACATTTCAGAGGTACTTGTTGCCTCCATCAAAGAAAATGTCAGTAAATTTCTACCATACCAACCATTTTATACTTGCCACTATGAGAACTTCAAATCTTACTAAGAGAAGTCATCTTAATGTGTTTCAATTTCACAAAGCCAAAATGCTGGGCAGAATCTTTCAGTCACTAACAATGTCCGGTCTTAAAGTATTAACCTGATATATTCCAGGACTTTAAAAAAGAAGTCAGCAAAACTGGTAACGTCAAAGATTAAAATGAATACCACCCAAGAGCATGGCCAAGTTAGAAATATCTTAAAAATACAGTCCACAGACCAGGAGAAAATCCCTGCTAGGAATGTGATATACGCGCATGCGCAAGATTTCGCGTTGAGTGACAACCCATCCTAAAAGCATTCGTTCCACAACCACTGAACGAACAACAGACAACAGGCTTTCATATGTTCTAATGGGTACAGCTTTAAGATTACCTCACAGTGGCACAGTGATCTAGAATATTATCACAACACCCACAGAACACATTAGAGGTGCATTAATTACACGCTACTCTTAACTGCTTGATGCTTTCAGTCTGTGTGTAGTAGTGTAAAACTCTGACGTATCACACTTACCACCAATAGCAGCCCTCTAGTCCACTTGATAGTAAACATTTCCCCCGCAGGGCTTTTCTCCTGGTCTGTGGACAGTATATGTTAAGGATATTATCACAAGAAGCAACATACTATAGCTGCTCAGTGACAGTAACTCAGCTCCTAGGTAGGCACTTGATTCTTCTCAGGGAGTTAACAGGATGTAACTATCGACAACTAGCGGCTGCCGCTATTACTGAATAATTAATGATGTGCAGAATGATGCCATTTGCATGGGTGCGAAACATGGTCTCTCACTCTGAGGGAGGAATACAGATTGCAGGTGTTTGAGAATTGGGTGTTGAGGAGGATATTTGGGCCCAGGAGAGAAGACAATGGGGTACGGATAAAACTGCATAATGATGAGCTTAAAAATGTATACTCCTCCCCCAATATTGTCAGGGTGATTAAGACAAGAATAATGAGATGGGCAGAGCAAGAGGTGTGCACCGGATATTGGCCGGGAAGCCTGAGGGAGAGAGATCACTGTAGAGATCTAGATGTAGATGGGAGGATAATCTCAGGTGAGATCTATGGGAGACAGGAGTTGAAAAAGACTGGATTTTGTTGGCACAGGACAGGATCCGGTGAAGGGCTTTGGTTAATTCGGTGATGAACCTTTTGGTTCGGTAAGCCATCTAGTTAGTTAGTTAGTTTATTATATTTGATTTTATTAACTCTGTCTCTTTAAGATATCCACACTTTAATTCATTTTATTAATGATTACTTTTGGTAGTTTATCTCTTAATTTGTAAGTATAAATCCATAACACCCCAACCACCATGTAAATTATACATTTTAGTATGTTTTGATGACATTTAATATACCTAAGCACCCAATGATGACAGACTATTGAAACATAAAAATTCTAACATCTTACTAACTTAAATGAAATAAACAATGATATGGTTGTGTTGATGACATTTATAAACTTTTATGTATAATTTTAATTTAAGTTTAGCTATGTTTCTCACTTCATATGAGGGAAAACTTTGACTTGTATCTTCCTGTAAACTCATTTTCATCTATAAAATGTCTGCACAGTTCATTCATACACAAATGAACTCAAAACTGATTATTTAGTTTTTCTTTCCAGTATTGTATTGTGCAACTTATACAGAGAAACTGTAACATAGGAAATCATAATTCAAAGTAGACTAAAAACATAAAAGCTATAAGAATCAGTCTCACTGACATAAATTTTTAAAAGAACAGTAGTCTGCAGTCTATACCATTGGAAAGTCATTATAAGTTACATTTTGTAACATTATTAATGTTCTTTCTTGAATTATAAACACAGGTATGCCATAAATAACATATTTTGTGTATATACAGTTTTCATTCTTAGGAACAACTCCTATTTACATGCAGTATATCACAAATATTACTTATTCTGCATTCTGTACCTCATTCATAGGTCTTTCTTATATCTTGATCTAAAGCATGGAGATTCACACACATTAGCAGCAGAATGTACTACACATGGTAAAAAAAGTGTTTAAATGTAAACTTGTAATTGAATACCACATTTATATGCTTAAATAATTTTAGTGCATTACTACAATGCTATTTCACTTCCAAATAACGCCAAATTATTATAATAACCATATTTATTGCTGAAAATCATCCACTTAAGATATGAATCCACAATTTCTAATGCTGAGAATGTACACAAATGTTGATTAACATAATGATAGCTGTCTTCTGAGTTGTAGTGCCAAAAGTTTGCTGCCTCCATCATCATACTCATGATGAAAGAATTCCTACTGGACCACACTTCATTACAACCCAAAAGACAGCCATCTTCACACTCCCTGCTGTGAGAACCTCAAATCCTTAATGCTGATTTGTATGTTTTAGAGTTATGCTGTGTTCAACAAAGAAAACTAATAGCATAAATTGGGGTAAACCTGTATTATAGTCTCTAGAATGCTCCTAGACCAGATGTGTCTGTTTTTCCATAAATCATAACAGATATAACAAATGATAAACTTCATGATCACATTAATTCACACACTTTCTAAACCACATCAAATTCGTGGTTTCTTGGGAAGTGAGCCAAATGCTGATATAACTGTCCCCTTTGTACCTGTGACACTTGTGGTCAGGGATGGTTGCTGTAGCAGTCCAGCTGGTTTCAGTATATGACCAGCCTGGGCACCTCCAGCCATGTTAGATGCTACCATTGTTCCAACCTGATCCCATTTTGATTTCCGACGCTTTGTATCATCTTCTGCTCCTGAACCACTACCTGGGCGTTTAGCTGTACCTGATACAAATTCCACTTTTGTTTTATCTTTTCGTTCTTTCTCGCGTCGATCCATTTCAGTTTTCTGAACACGAGCTAGTTCTTCATAAAATGATTCTTTTCCCCATCGTAAAGGATCATAAGTCTGGGCTGGATAATTGGTACCAAATTCATTAATACTACAGAACTGAATCAGTTTCTCATAAATGCTTGGATTACGGAAATCTTTGCGCTGCTGGATCACATAATTCATGTCCAATCCATTTGATTCCATCTTCTCATACAAACGATTTATCTTATCTTGAAGCGAAGTTGAACAAAGCCCTGTTGGTTCAGGAGGAAGATGAACACCATCTGGGGTATCCCCTTCATTGCCTACAGCCTTTTGTCTTTCTTGTTCAGAACCTTCACCTGGAACGCCTTCATCATCAGAAATAACAGTGTCATCATGGTATGAGACTAACCGTGGAGGTATTGAAGGAATTGGTGGTGTTACAATATTAGGTGTGTTAGAATTTAGACTACTATCATCATTTGGTGATTTCTCATTATCATCCTCCAGTGCATCCTCTTCACCTTCAGAATCTGTGTAAGTAGCAGTAAGAGATGCTAGAGCAAAACTCTGACTAGACATCACGTAAAACCTTGGCCCTGTTCACAAAAATAAAACATGAACTTACACCTTCCTCTCCAATGTGATTGCAGATTATAGGCAAAAGCTTCGAGGCCTGCACCGACTAAACAGCGACCTGAAAAGAAACAGATTGAGAAATCAACAGTCTCAGAAGTACAAAAGATTCGGTGGTATCATAATTTAAAAAAGCTTCATGAAACAAATTGTGGTTCTTGGTTATGACAGCCCACTTTCAGTCGTGAAATCTAAACCATAAAATATTTCAGACATTGACAAGGACATTTATATAATAGTATGACTTGTATTTTTATAACATACATTGTATTATTATGACTTATTCTACATCCTATTTTCATCCAACTTATGGATCCATGGAATGTAATAAAGATGTATGTATGTATTTTCTTACGTTTCCCTTTACCGTATCACGTCCACGACAAGATCAAAAAACTATATGTACGTTTTTATGCTAAACGTGACTTCGATTCAACACACATTTAAAATTTACCAAACAGGGCAAAGAGCAGACTAGGACTCAAACATGCATAGAATCTACATACCCTAGCACGTGTTAACGGGCTCCGAATAACTTGACCGACTACTAGCGACACATAGGTATATAGACAGCGAAATTATTGCCCCATCTGCTCGCAAAAGAGCAGTACTTCAACTGTACAGATGGCAGCTCTGTAGTGGAATTGCGTCAGGAGACTTTAAAAATATAACAAAATTCTGCACGCTTTATATAGAACCACTGATAAGTTAGAAAGAATTAACCTTGGAATTTTCAATCTAAATTAAAAATAAGAAAGATAGCCTAAAAAGTTACAGTGGAACCACGGTTCCGGAGAATTTGACGTAAATACGTCTATTCAGTAAGGAGTTTATATAGTGGCTTCATTCTAAATATTTTCTTTATACACGCTTTAGCAATAGATATCTTAATAATTCTTATATAAGATAAGTACTTGTGATATTGTAAAACATTTTTAACAGCACAAAATTACCTAGTCCACGACACACTTCTACAAACGATTCACAGCTCAGCTCTTGCCGCAATAACGAAAGTAAACAGATGGCGTTTCCTAGGTAACATAACAATGCACGCAAGCTAAACATTGTTGTCGATTTGTTGATACGGATCTTACAAATTTTCGTTACACATTTTCCTGTCACTTTTTCGTTACACATTTTTGCCGAATGACCCTTCCGTATAGACGTATTTACGTCAAAAACTTGAGGGAATGTGAATACCAAAGGGCATGTTAATGCACTGAGCGGGAGAGAGAGAGATTTGGGGAAACCCAAATCTGTTTTAAAAGGTACCAAGATCGTACAACTAAGGCCGCACTGCAATTGGCTTGCTCGGAGGTTGGGCGGTATACTGAGCGAAACCTTAAGCACACTGCCGCAGCAAAAAATGCTCACCAGTCTACCTCTGAGCATTCCGCTAGCGGAGCAAGCAAAATCAACACCGCGAGGACTTATGTAGCTTATCTCAAGCAACACTACACTACACTACACTACACGAAAGTTATGATCAGCGCTGTAGAAGGCCAAAGTGGGATACAAACCACGATTTACAAACCCATTTTGTAGCTTTGAGGAAAGACTACAAGCTGCTAAAGAAACAAGAAAGATGGTTGAGTTTATGCATTTTTGCAAGTCATTTATACAAATATTCATGGGCTAGTTTCTCGATAACTTTAAGAAAGACATCATTTCTACTTGCACTGTGACAAAATAGCATACCACCTGAAACGCAGTGGATACCATCTACATTGAGACTGTGATTTGCTTCCAGCGACAATATGCATCCCGCTAATACCCCCCCCCAAAAAAAAAAGCGACACGCTTGCAGAGCGGCCGTAGACGGAAGGTTAACCTAAAGCGGAACGGGCCACCAGGTTATAAACGACGACAATGTACTAAAATTGTACGCCACTGCATTAAAACATTACTTCGTTTTGTAAACAGGTTCGCACAGCAGCATACTCAAAATTTTATTTTATCAGTTTTGTGTGATTGGTTGTTATTATTAATTATTCACTTAAAATTAAATATTTAACTTTGTCTATAAACTTTTATTGTACTCGTACGTACTGAATGATACAATGATACAAAAAGCGTACGCGGGCCGCGCATAATATATCGGCGGGCCACGGGTGAAAACCACCGATCTAGATAATGAAATGCAGTGTAGGTCATAAATTAGAGTTTCAGGATTGTACTCAGATGATCAAACGATCGAATTTAACTTGGGGTTACAATGTTAATTATTGCTTGGATTGCACTGCTTGTAAACATGTTATAAAATGTAAAAACTTGTTAATTTTATAAGGTTTTTTTTTAATAAACTTGCTTATGCACAAATTCTGTGTATGTTTAATTCACCTAACCTAACCTCAAAGATTCCACCGTCACGATAGTTATGATTGTTGACTTATAAACCATATTTTAAGCATATGTTATAGTTTAGAGTAATAATTTGTAGGTACAGTGTAATGATATATTAGCATACCAAGTGTCAAATTAGGCCCATCGCTGTCAAACTGAAAGTTTGAAAGCAATTTTCGTACGGCTTCCATGTTGTTCTTTTACAGCCTACAAAAAGCATATAAACATATTTAAACAAAAATTGCACGTATTTTATTATCTACCATAATAAACAATTTCAGGACCCTACATCCTATTAAGAGGCGTTAGTGTCGCTAGCACATCACAGGTTCTTGCCTGTCCACCATGTTATTATCAATTGAAGGAAATTTTGAAAAAATACAAGATTGGAGGTTACGATGGACTGCAATGGCATAATGTCCACACCAAATTTTTTAAAAGAAAAGTCAACTTGTTCGAAATTTGAAAGTGGGACCTCTGAAACGTTAGTGGACATCTACCAGACTACACGGGGCAACAACCCAGAAGGCAAGAAATCTTCAAACAGAAAGAATATGGTGATTTTATTCGTCGACTTTCTTTCTTTCGTTAAGAAGTAAAAATAAGACAAAACTACCCTAATCTACTTCTTCTTAGTGGCATATTGCCCAGATGTCCCCTAATAGTTTTTCTCCGCTCTACATGTAGCTAATGGTTATAATCATAACTTGGTCTGCTGAAATTATCTAGTGCCATTTTCTCCCACAGACGGTTATACTCCAATGGATCGGTCGCCATGGTCTCGTTTGTGAAAACTGTTTTCACGATATGAAGGAGATACTGTAATTAAGGTAGGAGAAGTATTAAAGCGACGTTGCGGACTCACATCTTTTACAAAGAAGTCTTAGCTGTTTATTTCATGATCTACTTACCAGTCGAAGAAGTAGGATATTCAATTACTTAGCAGATTTACCAATTGTAATAGTTCGGAAGGAAAGTTTGGAAACTAGAAATAACCATAATGGGAGCAATAGTTAAGTACCTAAAAACCAACTTCCTATCTCAATGTGAAATTCATAGCGTTAACAACGGAATGTGAAAGTGGCATATAGAAACGCCTGTACCAATTCTGTATCGTAGACGGATCTTGGAATCTCTGCAGGTTATAATTGTGTACATGCCATGCAGTCAGTCCTATCAAAATCAAAGTTTGTAATTTTGAGGATAACATTCCTTTTCACAAATCTATGCTAGTTTAAGTAAAACTAATTGTTTTAGGCAGATGCCTTCTTGAGAATCTGAAAGTATCTTAACTGGCCAACAACATCCTCAGCTTTTATGGAACACAAAATTTCATTATCGTGTTCACAACAGCCCGTAATTGTACGGTATCCTGACTAACCGAGTACCCTTCATATCTTGTAGGCTACTTTTAAGACAGTCTTGGATCCTTTCAAGCCCGATGGTAACTATGTGCCCCATACTCTTGCAGTTTGTAGTTATAGGTTTTGTACGCTTCTAAATGATAAGAGCAATTATTTCCATAAACAGCGCCAAAGTGCGACCTTTTCCCTTTCCGGTTTTTTTTAAATTTAGGCCTAAGTGCTATATGTATTTCTCATTTCCCCCATGCATTCTTCCCGCCCCACCCTTCTCGTCCTCCTTGAAACACACATTAAAACACTCGTATCAAATAATACGCGTATAAGTTGTTGATAGTAAAAGAATATCGCCGTAATCTGTATATATCACGAACGCCCTGTATTTTATTTTCCACTATTTTCCTTACTTACAGTTTATTTAACGACACCTTTTTAGTAGCTCAGACTGCATTGAAGACCAAGTACTTTCCCGATTA
>NW_019059959.1:538909-562872 GCF_000696155.1 Zootermopsis nevadensis | reverse complement strand
GGAAATGAAGGAAGTCACTTAGCCGCTTTAGAATTTGGTAACTCTGAGAGTTCACACGGGTTCACACTCCGTCGCATATCCACAGATTTCCTGAGTCAGCCTGGTCTCGTTTTCTCCTGCTACAGAACAAAAGCAGAGCATATCTGTCATTTAGTCTTCCTGTCGCGCGCGTGAGAACGTTGCGTAGGTTATTATTAATTTTTTCGTCATTTGTTGCGCCATCTGGGTGGAGAAGAGGTTGTCTTGCTTGACGCAAACTACTCAAAGAGGATCGGCAGGTGTTCCTCACCTGTTACCGTTATTCTTAACGTGTCCTGAAACCAGAAAAAAAGCCACACCAGATCTAATGTTATCATAAAACACTAAGCCAAGTCTCGGTGCCCAGACGACAAATCCTCACTTTTCACTAAAGTGTCTAGCAGAATGAATAAAGATGAAAGAAAGGAGCAATGAAAGAAAGCAGCAAATAAATAAAGAAACACAAAATAAAGAAATTATTCTTGTGCTTCAGAAGCAGGCTACACAATTGCCACTTTAGTTTTCAATAGACATACATCCTAATCAAAATGACAGTTGTAAATTATTTTCAAAACGTCCATAAATTATTCACGTTGATGAGATTATGTCCGACTGTACAAATGCGCCATGTCCGAAAATACTACATGTATTTCGATTGAACTTTTTATTTTTAGTATATATTTAACTATTGCCCCTTGTTAAAATCGTAGCCTGAAAAATTATCGTTCTACTTTAATTTTCATCGGTCATTTTGGTACGTACAATATTGCCTACCTTCACTTTACGTGACACAAACTGTCGAACTGTACTTACACAAAACTGTTTTATCATACAAAAATTGGTGCATTTCATTATACAGGCCTACATTCTCGATAAGACGTTACTGTTTGACGTATTTTTTAACATAAGGAAAATATTCATAACAGTGTAACTGTATAGTAAATATATATTCCGTGGTTCGAAGTCCTTCTTGAGAAGCTAATAGTCATTCACCTAAACAATATAGTTCCCGCCCTTTTACTGTGTTACAAAAGCCCGCCACAAATCCCTGTCGTTTGCAAGAAGGAGCCAGTCTACGCCGTCATATCACATTTCTTTAACTTCCCTTTGACTTATATGTCGCAACACAATATTTATGCTTGAATGTAATCGGATCTGTTACATAGAAACATAAAGACCAATGCACTGTAAGTCAAAGCCATTCGTCCATCAGTCTGGAATCATAATTATCACACGAACCGCCTATTTGTTTTGGACGACCCTAGAACTCTGTGAAGTGAAATAAAAAAAAAAGACTTCGCCAGAGCTGAAACACGTAATAATCTACGAGTTTCTTCAGTTGACCTCCTACTGCGCGTGCAGGTTTCTCTATTAGCCTCAGCAATGCGGTCTTCCTTGAATGAAAAACAGGCCTACTTACGTATACTTTACAATTGCAACGCATACTTCTGATACCTCACCACAAATTCATATAATGTAAAACGTCAGCTTATCGTCCACCCAGAGATTCTTCAGAAGCTGTTAGGTTCGAATGAACCAACCTCTCGGATGTTAGTGACCAAAGGCATCTTCTAATTATAATAGATCCTCACTGGCGTATGAAGTGTGTGTGTTTTTATTTATATTAGTTCGAAAATAGAAAGAAAGAAGGTGGAAGAACAAACAAAAAGAAATAATGGAAGGAGAAATAGAAGAAAAGAAAAGAGAAGGAAATAAAAGAAAAATGTAAAGAACGCAAGAAAGACGCTGCTCGTATTCAATCTGGTCACGTATGTCCGCTTTCAAGTTAGAGAAGGCAACTCTTCATTCACTCAAATATTTGTCTTTTCGCTCTTCAGTTTTGACTTGGAAGGCGCAATTTTTAGACACATTCGCTCACGAAAATATGTATTTACCATAAAGACGTAGGTGCAATAGTGTGTCTGTTATGCTCAGGGAAGTTGGTTTTATTGGGCAGAGTTAGCATCATTCTAAAAGACACAGATTCAAATACTTTGATTTATTTTACTGCTTAGTAAGCCTATAGCTCAATTTGTGATCTGTCGAACGTGCCCCAACATCTGAATAAGAAATGCAAATGTACGAACAGAAACCTTTTAACTGTGATGAGATAATGTCGTGACTTCCGCGTAAACTTAACTGTCCTCAGATCGACACCATAAAAGTGCACCATTTCACCATTTTCGGCCTGTAGTTTTATATAACAAAACTTCTACAAAATATTCAAGTCTTTTGCTCTTCTGGGAAGAAGCTTGGGTCATATGGCCTCAGTTTATAAAAACAGTAAAATTTCACTAATACTAACAACCACTCCTACAAATTTTCATTTAAAGCTGGGCCATTTAACTTGTGAAAGTCAGAGAAAGTGCGCAGAACAGTTATATTAAAGAGTATCTGTATGTGGTAGCCCCTCAGGTAATCTTTCTTTCTATTTGACGTCATTGAGACAACCAGCGTCCCAAGTGTCTACTTATGTACGCATACTATTCATATAGTGCAGACAACGTGAAGAGGAAACGTCTTCATTGACATGAACCTTCAGAATCAAATGTAAGAATGCGTCTGACTTGGAGGTCTGATGCCTGGTTTGAACATCGGCAACAAGCCTAAAGACTGAAGTATTCCTCAGTCAACAAAGCCCTTTCATTGAAAAATACACGACATCGAATTTAAAACCTTCTCGTTTCATTCGACGATAAATAACGTATGGAATTTATACAGCCGTTGAGAAATCCCTAAACCAACTTATGTAATGTGCAGTCACGAATATGAATTTGTATTTCAGCAAATTCACAGACTGCGGTCATGTGCACTAACTCAGAACTCACCACGATCTCTTTCCGCTCACTTCCCTATTTACCGACGAGTTCCGGATTCCAGGGTCGACATAGGTGACAGACTTTCACCGGCCTGAAGCAGGATTGCCAATATTTGATTAGAATACTATGCATTACATAATAAAATGCAGACCATTCTGCGGTCGTGTGGAAATACGGAAAGGACACGGGTACTTTGATGGCCAAAACGATAATCGACAGGGGAGAGCGATTAGAAGAATGGCAGATTTGAGGCATGAGAGACAGAACAAAGCGTCTAGAATGTTGGACAGGTACGGAGTACGAGAATGAAGAACATGCGAAAATGAGACGCACGAAGGAAGAGGTAAAGCAGAATGATAGGACGAGTGGGACAAGGAGAAAGAACACGATGAAGGAAGAGAGTAGGTAACAGATCTTTCTTCATTATTTAGGTGTGAGAGTGGTTTTGGTATGTGGTGGGTAATGGTACGAAATTTTGAAACCGCAAACAGCTCTACAACGCACTGAAGTATAGTGGAGATTGCCGAAATTTGACGCCAGTTGTGGGTTACACTCCTGAGAAGCCTTGCGCCTCTATCGCCCGATTCTTTATTTTTAATAATTTGTATTATAAGAAGACCTGAAATAAAAATCTCCAGTAAATCAACAACCATTTTAGTGTGCTTAGAACCAATAGTATGAGCTGTAGTATGTTGTGTTGGCAAATAATTAATCATTAGTTTGTCAAGTTTGCTTCTTTCTCCTGCTAGACACACGGGATGACTGGATTTCATTAACGAGAGGTAATCGTAAGTACACCGATTTCCACTTACACATCGCGGTAAATTTGATTGTGATTTTTGTGCATAGTTCAAAAGTAACAACTTGTAAATATTTTGGTCATTAAACAATACGCAAGCCAAAAGTGTCAGCGTCTTCTGATTTCTTATTTTGCTCTAATTTTTTTAGTTTTCGTCATATAGGCGAAGGTCAGGGGGGGGGGGGGGGGGGGAATGTGTAATGTGAAATTAAAAAATCTTATTAATTTTCACAAATTTGAACTTTTTTATTCCTGAAACATGTATTTTGAATAAAACAAACTGTCAAAAAAGTAAGGAAAAATGTGTTTAAAAATTTTCAACATTACAAAAATTGGCGTCTAGTATCGGACACTGCTTTACTTATAATGTTTTTCTTAGTTTTGATAGAAACTTTCAGTTTTTATGAATCTTAACGTCTTTTGCAGGAATCACATTTGTAATATGGCATATTTCTCTCAGTATCGGCTCATTTTTCATGCGCCCAACCACCACAAGAAAGACATTGTATCCAGTCCTAGTCAAAAATTTCTGAACAGATGGTGCACGCTGTTGTATATCTTTCATTTGGCTGATTAATTCTTCCTCCAACTCGTCAGTGAAATTTCTCCGAAACCAACCAATGTTGGGTGTCATTTTCACACCATTCCCCCTTCTTGCAATGTTGTTAGTCTATCTCCAAGAGAAATTAGGGGGACTGAAAAAGTATCTGCTGCTTCCCTTACCGATATCTCCTTATTCCTAACCTTACCTATAGCAAGTTTCATTTGATCTTCTGTCCATTGTCCCCGTTTCTTTTTGCATTGGGTTCGCTGTTCCTCAATCTAATAGCAAATCTAATTTTAATCCCTGAAACAAAATAAAGAAACCCCAAAACCAGTTATCTCTCCAATAGTAAGGATAACAGAGTTTATATGTAATCATAAGTGGTAAAAACAGAAGCAAACTAAATTGTATTTATTCTTAAATAATATTTTCGAGAATTGTTGTATGTCCGGTACTACCAGAAAGCACACTGTCCGATATTAGACGACAGACATGTAAAGAGAAAATGGCTGCTGTATATCCAGTGCTTACTGCTGGAACAAAATCATTATACACATCTAGTCTGTAGTTGATACAACAAAAGTAAAATAAATTGAATAATTATTTCACTTACCAGAATTAGTTGATACAGCCTTCCAAAGATAAACAATGTAGCTCGAAATTTGTACAAATTGAATGATTCACTCACAGCGGCTGACCGGCTCAACGGATTTACTCCAACTAATGACTGTCGTCTGTGATGAACATAGACAAGACTCCGATACTTGACAAGTGTCACTAACTGACGACGTTTCGGAAAAGTAAGCACTGTCCGATAATGGACGCTGTCCGGTATTATACGACCTTCCCCTACGTTATATTTAGTCTCGCTTATTAGTAAATTTAATGTAAAATTAATTGTGCCAATTTTAAGAAATTCAAAGAAATTATTATGTCTTGTGTTCTTCATTCCTGCAATTTGTTGTCCGTTTCAATCATAACATTTCTGCGTACAATTACCTCACACAGGTGGGAAATTGTACGCAATGCATGTTTCTTCAAGAATAGCATTTCTTATATTAGATATCTGACTTTGGCACTTATACTATGATAATATCAGTTAAATTTCCTTCACGAAATATTCCTAAAAATCTGGAAAAGTTCAGTAAATACGAAGATTGCTGTCATCTGGGTTGTTGCGCCGTATAGTTTGGTAGATTTACCAGACTACACGGCGCAACAGCCCAGAAGACAGAAATTCTCAGACTCAGCTGTAAAAAAATTAAATTCTACATATTCAGAAATACAATTTCATAACTGTTCAGATTTAGGCGCGTGCAATTACACCTATTCTCCCCTCTACGAATTTCCAACTGGGACAGATGGAACCATGCTTACGGATATTTTATCTTCATCTCTCTTTGTACCCTACAACAAATTACGTAATATAATATGCAATTAATCATTAATTGTCTACATAACTATGTTACATGTATTAGGCTTGCTACACAAACAGGAATACTATTAAGTTCTGAATTTAAAAAAAATGTGTTTCCGTTCATAGGTCGCTGATGGTTCATACACACAGCGATATAAAAAGTGTATAATCCAAAGAGACACAGAACATAACACAGAACTTACACACCCAAGTTCAGTTACAAGTCTGTGAAAGTGCTGACTAATATTGCAGCACTTAATTGACAAGTGGCTTTCTAAATAAAATGTACAAGTTCTGTTGGTGGTAAGAAACCGCCGAAACCTGTCCAGGTCGAACAGATCGTCAATTACCTACAAACGTAAGGAATAAAAATTTGATGCTTCGTTCTAGTAATATGGTTTTCCTTTACGCTCTGCTATGTTGGGTCGTGAGACTGGGTCTTGCGAACTGTTTGGGAAAATACTTGAAGTGAAAGTTTCTGTGATGACGTAACACAATTCATATTCCAATCCTGCATACCTATGCAAGAAGACGGATGAAAGACCTTGAGACCTGATTGATAATGCAACATTATTACTAATAAGAACTTGTAGCGTGTATTAGCAGATATATAAAGTGGTCATTCAGTATGAATGTTGATGGTATCCGGTTGTACATGCACTTTACAAGAAATGTTGAGCGTTCAACTGAAAATTAAAGTTCATTTCGCGGGTTCAGAAAAAAAAATAGGATAAAGGGGAATACTAAGAGGGAGAACAGGAAGAAAGAAATAAAAATGAAAGAGACAGAAAGATGGGGAAGAAACCCAATAAACGTAGGGTAAACTTTAAGCAATAAAGGAGGCTTAAAATACCGACACAGAGAAATAATGGACAAAAGGAAGACAGGGAGAAGGGCAGACAGATAAATAAGACAAATTTAACATGAAGAAAGGTAGACAGGTAGGATAGAGAGAATTTATAGATATAGCTAAATCCTTCTCCAGACGCTAGTGCTCTCATCTAGTCTTAAGAAATTACCCGCCTTTCATGGAACCAGAAGGTTCATTACCTTATTCACAAGAATCCGTTTTGAGGCTTTGTGTAACATTTTGAAACATGTGGGGATTTGTTATTTCCCCGACTCAACTCTTAAATTGGAGTACCACCCATTGTCGACTGTCCGCAACTACTTATTCAATATATTCACAGATATCCTCTATATCTGCAGGCCATCTCCTCCATTTGCAATCTGAGGACGCGTCATGCCACTTTTTTAAAATCATATTTAAAATGTAACTTCTGAAAGGAAATTAATTTATTTCAATGAAAATATCTACATGGTTAGGATGTTTCTAAATTAACGTGTGTGTGTGTGTGTGTGTGTTGTGTTTTGGTAGATAAATTGCTAACAACTTTAAAGTAGGAGTTCACATAAAAGGTTAAAAAAGGCAAAGCTATCTCGTTATGCTCCATGTAGGCGCACAGGGGAGAGGTAGTAGCTCCTACTTATTCTCTACCTCGACACTAGATGGGGGTGAGTGGTTAGCGTCGGCCCCGACCGCGCTTTACTCCCGGGGAAAGGACCCCCGGTAGGTAATGGACAGGAGGTTGGGTGGGACCCAGAGCCGGTCTGGGCGCAGAGGCTAGAAGAAAATTCTCTGTCCCTGTCGCGGATCGAATCCCGGTCGTCAAACCCGTGGTCAGTCCTTATACTTATTGAACTACCCGGCTTACAGGAATTCACATAGCCTAAGTCCTGATGCATCACAATTTCCAGATTTACGGTAATACGTCACGAAGAGAGAATATGGTGGAATTGCATGATCTTATTCTTGCCAAGGTTATCTTCCGTTTCTGTAAGGCGAGTGCGTGTTTGTTAATTCGAGTGATATGTTCAATGTTCGTATGCCATGAGATCCAAAAGCAAAACTGGTGGAAAACGGGATCTGTGGAGAGATACGATCGGCAAAGCGACTTGGTCCCCTGAGTGCGTTTAAAAGTGAATTAACAGACAGTACAAAATATTAGGCGGGATCTACACGAAGACACAACTTGTGGTAGGACAAGATTCGTTTGAGAACTTTGTCTTCCGGTGTTGGCTGCCGCGTCTGCTCGGTCAAGACTGTAAGATTATCAAATGAATTTTTGTCGTACTGCATGTTGTGCGTCTTCGGTGCAGACTCTGCCTTAAAAATCACAACGAAACATAGGGCGTTTGTTATTTCTTTAAATAACTATATGGAACGCATGCTTCGACCTGTCTTCAGAAAATGAATCATCGATACGTACTGGATAGGATGCTGTGTGGATTCAAGAGTTGTCAAGAAGCAGTGGCGAAGAAGAAATAATTTCCTAGATGAATGTCTTCTGGGTTGTAGCGCCGTGTAGTCTGATTAGAAGTTCAGCTGACGTTTCATTGGTATTTGCTGCCTCCATCATCAGGGCGATGGCAGCCATTTCGTACTCACCGAAGTGAGAACCTCAAATCAAATAATTTCCTTCCACGACCTTTGTTTCCAAGCCTGTAGTCAGTCATTGAGTTATATAAATGAATAAAAACTACAGTTTATTACACAAAATAAAAATGTCCGAGGTAATTTAAAATAAGTTAAAAACGCGTGAATGTACGTGAACAGAATGACAGAAAACTGGAAGGAGCCACGCCTCGTATAAATCTTGGTCCCCACTCTTGTCCATTGTCACATGGTTTGGCATTAAGCAGACATAATATACAAGCAACGATGCTGGGAAAACAATTTTATAACATCCTTGAAGGAAACTCCTTCACATGATCATGACATTCGAACTGCGTGTAATATTCTTACTAAATATTTACTTTGTTTCTGTTCTATGGTTTCTACATCACGAGAGCAGTAAGACGGTTCTTAGGATGTTGAATGATATTGCCGAAGTGTCATTTAGACATGCTCCATGTGGACTACTCTTATGTCATTTAACCAGGTACATGCCTGACCACCATTTGCACATATCTGTCTTAACAGACTAATAAAACTATAAACTTATGCTTTCAAATCAGACTTTGTCAACAATCTGTAGGGTGTAAGTGATAACACCCACATTACAAAACCTCGGATTTACGATTGCTGCAAACCAAACCTTCGTGTCGCATAAACTTTCTTCACTGCCACAAATGAAAATCACAAAATCAAAGCACGGCAATAAAACGTTTGCGTGTAAGACATAGTCAATTCACTTACGTAAAGCGAGAAACCGAATTATTGTGCCAAAACCATTACGTACAGTCTGGAGGAAATTCAACTGCTTGATTAAGGAAGCCGTCCTTGCGAAATATACATTACCAGTACATTTTATTTGGCGTGGGGGATACACAGTTATCTGCAGAAACCGAGTTGTTGCAGAATTACCATTACAACTGGTGTGGAAGAATGCCATAATTAATCATTATAGTGTAAGTATTATACATCTGGTGTATAGGAAATGTTGCTAATAAAAATTACGTTAAGTACAATTAAAATTATCTAGGTTTTCACGGAAGTGAGCATTTATATTATGGTATGGATTATGATTACGCGTAGTCTTGTAAATGGTTGCCAATATTTCGGAGTAACTCTGAAAATGGAGGCGATATGTTTCTCCGAAACGTTAACAGCCTTCAAGACTATCTGGTGTCACAGTTTAAAAGACACACAAATTAAATTGCAGTTATGTAACACTGATTTTGCGAAAAACCAGTTTAGTTGTGTGGACTACAAACTCTGCAAATCAGTGACTGCCACAAATTCTACGTATTATATGCTGCAGCATCGTAAATTAACAGCACAAACATTTTGTCCTCGCGTCCAACTGTTTTGGCGACGACTCGATCAAATGTTTCAGGCTATTATACATGTTTGTTGTGCGCTTGGCAATAGTATTCTCAAGGTGTGATATCGCTGCGTTTCTAAACTCATTACGATGTTGACAGCATTCAGCCACTCCTGTATTTCTTCACGCGCATTCTAGAAATTATTTTGCTTTGAACGAGATGGAATTCAGGTTTCGAGGTTGCGATTCATCGACAAAGGTATCGATAGACCTAATTCATTGCATGCATGTGAATTATATTCTCTGTGCGAAGGGGAGAAATGCTAAAAAGCTCCCTTCGCCATCTGAAAGCGAAGGTTGTTGTAGAATGTTAAACATTCCTGCGTCGAATTCGTGGAGTCCGTGTTTTGATTCTCGGCCAGGAAACAAATTTACACCCTAGGCGAGCTTCGAACTTGCACGGATAAATAAAACCATTTTGTCGGTAATGACCACATCGGCCACTTGACCGAATCCTCATCAGAAGACCGATTACCTTGACTGAGGTTTCGTGATATTTGTCAATTCCTCCACTAAAACGCAGGAATAGTAAATTACAACAGGCCACAGTTACTTCCTGCCACGTAATTGCTAATTCAAGATTCACAATTATCCTGTCACGTTTCATATGCGCAGTACAACAACCTACGCAGCTGACTCAGCGTTCACATTATGTGCAAAGTAGGAATAGCGGAAAACTGAGAGCCTTAGTTTTCGTTGTTATTCATTAAAAGGCAAAAGGTGTACGCCAGTGACATAAGTCTTTAGACATTTCCTATAAATATAAATACCCACCCAGTTACCTTGCATACCTCTTTGGCTTTGATATTAATTTATAACAGAAAGAAATTTAATGTTGCAAATCCAATTATGCTACAGACATACTGCACATTTCGTTAAATATTTATTATATCTAAAAACATATTTCAATTGCAATTTGTACCTTTGTATAGCTGTATATCTGTTGTTTCATAAACCAAATTTTTTATACAATGGGCTGTTTTTGAGGAAATATACAGAGTGATTCAAAAGGTTAGGGCCAAACTGAAGGAACGTATAGAGGGACTCAGAGAGAACAAGTTTCGAATAGGAATCCATGTCCTCCGAAGTTATCCTGAGTCAGTCGAGGCCATTGAAGGTAGGAAAGTCTGATAACATACCGCTGAAATAATCGTACTTTGTTATTCTCCTACTAGCTTAATTGTATTGTTTATTAATGTACAAGGATTACATTAGCAATCTTACAAACCAAATTATTTCAGCGGTATGTTATCAGACTTCCCTACCTTCAGTAGCCTCGACTGACTCAAGATAACTTCGAAGGACATGGATTCCTATTCGAAAGTTGTTCTCTCTGAGTCCCTCTATACGCTCCTTCAGTTTGGCCCTAACCTTTTGAATCACCCTGTATATATTTAGATTTGAGCTTTATTTAAAAAAGAGATAAGTTAGACAGGTTTCAACCAAATTTAAATTCGCTCGACATGTTTTAGTGTTGATGACTAAATCTGTTCAGCTTCGTAGACGAAACATGCTGACAGACGGAATTATTCGACCTTCCCTTCATACATTTATTTTTTTATTTTGCAAATAACGCACAATACATTGCCAATACAGACAAGTCGATTGTTGTATTCTGGGTTGTAACCGAGTAGTCTTGTAGGTGGTTAGAATTCTCTAGATGGAAGCGATGTTTTTCTACAAAACGTTGGTAACCACCCGCAAGAGAACACGCATTACAACCAAGACAACCACAGTCGGCATATTCACAACCGCGAGAACCTCGGATATACATAGAGAACGTCATTTTCACTCTTTTTCATCAGATGGATGGAAAAACTACAAGACTTCCAGAACAAAATTTGTGTAAGATCAAAAATAATGTTACCGAGTAGAAATGTACAGTAATTTCAATACATTGTGTATGTGTGTGTAACGAGTTGGAGGCGCATAGCGTGATTTGAGCTTATGTAAAAACCTCGTGGTTTTCTCAGTCTCTCCAAATAAATAACACGACTGCTTTCTTTTATATACTTTTCAATTCCATTCTATCACTCAACGCTATATAGTCCGATACAATGACAGCTTGATTAAATAAACAGATAGAATGCAGAGAATATCTAAACAATGAAAAAGAGACAAATCCAATTTAATTACATTTAAATCCGCATGATTCACAATATTTGTGAAACTATAAGAAGTCCTGCCATTAACACAGAAATTAAGTAATAATTGTTTAACATTACAACAACAATTACAATTATGAAGTACGCGTTATGTAATGGAACTTCTTTTGTGAACCAGCACGCAGCTCATAATGTGTCTGCAAAGAGGCAACAGAGAGGTTACGTATAGTTCATGCAATTTTGTTACGGAAGAGAATATCATCATCACGGCTCTGGAATGCCGCACACATCACATTGTCCATAATAAGAATGTCAAGATTGTTGCTGTCTCATGACGTTACACCTTGTGTAAAATGGCAAGATATCCACGCCATACCCATGTATGATTTCTGTCAATAGTGTCTTGTGCCAACAGAATAATCAAGCAACGCAACTTACTTCCGAGGAAACTGTTTTGATACTCAGTTTACAAGGAACTATGGGTCTGTGGCATCATGATCTCTGTTTGCTTGTGTAAGGAGACAATGTTATACTGAAGAGCTTCATATTCCAATTCTGCACCTAATATTATAAAGCGATCGAGACATGGAAACTTAAACGGGTGGAACATGTAACACGTATGGAAGAAATGAGAAATTCGAATGACCTGCGTAAAAATCATAGACTAATTTTGGAGACCCGATGCAGATTAATGAAGATGGCTGTCTTCTGGGTTGTAACACCATATACTGTCATAGAAGTTTACCCCCATCATCAAGAGATCGCCCTGGTGATGGAGGAAGCGAAGACCTTTGAAACATCTACCAGACTACACGGCAATACATCCCAAGAGACAGCCATCTTTATACTCATCGCCATGAGAACCTCAAATCCATCAGATGAATGAATTCTATTAAAGTGGATTTAAAAAAAAATAGATGTGAGGATGTGGACTGGATTCAACTGGCTCCGGACTACACAACAGAAGATTTCTGTGAACTCGGTAGGAAATATTCGAGTTCCATAGAACTGGAATTATTTTGATCAGATGAATAACCCATTTATTTTTTAAGAAAACCTCTGCACCAGGGAGACAGTTATGTCTACGCATGTGGGTGAATCTTGTACCCCTTATCACTTTTTTCCATAATCCATTTCTCCCTCTCTTTCTATTTCCTCTTCTGTACATCACTGTATGTCGCTTGTTGTAAGGTATAATTAAATTAGAAAGCAGTTGAAATTCATTGCATCCAATTCATCATTTCTACACTCACTTACGCCTCATACTTCATTTTGCAGAACAACTTCTCTGTTACAACTAAAGTAATATATGTTGCACTTATCGGGTTATGCTCTGTACCATGAAATGTCATACAAAGCACCTAATTACCCGTGTGTCTGAAACAGATTTCAAATTGTATTATATCCACGTAAAAAAGGGATACATATTACAGGATTTCATTTTATTCTGCATATTCTAAACGTGCTACAAGCGTTATGTTGCCTGTTTCTTGAAAGACCTAACTACCCTCAGGTTTCTCATATTTTTTACGTCCCTGTTAGAGTTTTGCAAACCCAGCTGCATATAAAATCACCTGAGTCCTCAGGAAGAATGACAAACATCATCGTGTTCAAACTTTTGGTTTCCCTTGAAATAAATCAAACAGGTGCAAATTGCTGGGAGTTAAGTCTAGACTCTTTTATGGATGGAGCTGAAGAACCTTCCAGTCTATTCCCTCAGGATCTTTGTCTCTATATCGCAAATGCGTGGTTTACCAGCCTGCCATTAAGAACGGGCTTTTATCCTACAAAAATGACAAGCAGTGTTTGCTTTGATCATAGAAGAACACAGTGCATGAATTTCAAAACTAGAAACTCTCTCAGCAGCGAGAAACTTTATGACTTATTTATGCTCTCATATCATCTTTAGTACCATAACAATGATAAAAAATATACTTTCGAAACAATGGAAAGTTGGACTCCATTGCTGGGTTTACATGTTTCTCGCTGGGTTCTTTGTGATTTTGGTTACCAAACTTATGTTGCCATTAAGCTGTTACAAATTCAAATGGGCAATATTGGTAGAACTGAGAGATAACCACATTGCGCAGACGCATAAATACATTTTTTCTTGTACAGGCAACTCTCGATTTAAGAACGAGTTCCGTTCCAAGACGTAGTTCGTTATACGTACGTTTTTGTTTGTTATGTGTATCTTGCATTCCTGAGCTTTTACGATATGTACGAGGCGCGTCCACAAAGTAAGTTTCCCACTCGTCCCACAGCTAGCAAACCTTATATTGCGCGAAGCGACTGTGCGTATGTGATAGAGCAATGACGTAGCATGGCGCATGCACTAACGGTACTTTCCGCGTTCTCACATTAGCATCGTTGCAGCTGTTGAAGATGGAGGTTCTTATTCCAGCTCCCGCCGACTGTGAAGTGCGGTCAGTGATAACGCTCGGCCGCACACGGCTCGACGGACAGCGAGTCTCCTGCAGGAGTTCAGCTGGGAGGTGTTTGATCATTCACCCTACAGCCCGGACCTCGTTCCCAGTGATTTCCATCTTTTCCTACACCTCAAGAAATTCCTGTCTGGTCAGCGTCAGCGTTTTGAGAATGACAGAGAGGCGGAGATGGTTGTCACACAGTGGTTCCAATCCCAGGCGGCAGACTTCTACGACACAGGTATTCAAAAGTTGGTCCCACGGTATGACAAATGTCTCAATTCCGGTGGCGAATATGTTGAAAAATAGCTGGACACTTGCTGTATCTGTTGCAATAAATATTTCCATGAAATTGTGTTTTGTTTCTGTAAACGGCCCAAGGGAAACTTACTTTGTGGACTAGCCTCGTATCATATACGTTACGATACTCTATCGGCTCACACCATAATGACGAGCTATATCTACCTGCTTCTGACCTCTTTCTGTCCTTTTTATGATGTCTAGCTTAGTTTCTAAACTAATACTGCGTCCTTTATTACTACCACAATCAAAACCAGCACCAGCACTACTATTTCGCTTTGGACCCATGATGCTTAAATTTTTAAAAATATATTTTTAAGTCACCAAATGCAGAACTACACTTGACTGTCTAAGATAACCCAGGCAAAGCAAGTGATGATCTTATTATATTATAATAGGGGGAATCACCGATTTCTTTCCCACGAGAAAACATTCTACGCAGCGTGGCATGTAAACAACGTTTTTTACTGGCTAGATTAGTTTTATTAACCAAGAACAGTTCAGTATAATTATCATGTAATAATTTTCTAATAATTACTGTAATAAATATATTTTTAAAAGTTTATTTATTTAAATCTTACAATTACATTCACTATACGTTTGGTATTTCGTTTTATAAGTAACTCTATCTGTTGGCGACTTTAAGACATTTTGAATGAATTGTGACGTTCGTTATAGCGAATGTTCGTAAACAGAGAGTTGCCTGTATTTGTGAAATACGCGCCATATTAAAAAAGGTTTAGTTGATCGGATTTCAAGTTCTCATGGCGTCGAGCATTAAGATTACTGTCTTCTGGGATGTGGTGCAGTGTAATCTGGTATAAATTTACCGACGTTTCAGACGTTATTACTGCCTCCATAATCAGGACTATCGCCCTAGCAGTAAGTACCAATGAAACGTCTGTAAATTTCTAACACACTATACGGCAGTTTTCCAGTAGACAGTCAACTACAGCACTCGGAGGTCTTAAAGAGTCATAAAATTTACATTATTATCGTTTGTACAAATCTCCAGTGAATTAAATATCTTAAGCAAACAGTGAGAAAATATCAGATTGCAGGTTCTGAAGACGGTGAAGTTATTGACCAACATCGACACCCTCAGGAAAAAACGTATATAAAACAAGGAATTCGGGAAAATGTGACAGAAGAGAGAAGAAGAAAGCGGGCAATGGAGGATATTACGAAAAGAGAAACTACGGACGTATTCTGAGGGCGGCTAAATGAAGGAAGTCACAATAGGCTGGACATAATCAGGCATGTGTAAAGAATATATTTACTTACATACAGAATGTTGATAGTGTTTGAAAGCGGTTCCTTAGAATAAGGTGGACAAAAATATGCACTTAAATAGATTTTAGGAGACGATTTCTGAGAATGTCAACTGGACCGTTTGCAGTGGAAGACTCAGTATAAAAGAAACAAACCTTTGAGATCTATTACGGGGGGAGGGATCGCTGGTTAATAAGTTAGTTTATAAAATGTCTCTTTCTTTCTGAACTGGTATGCTGCGAAGTGAGTTTGACGGCGGCAATGTAACCTCAGATTTGTTTTAAAATATAAACTGTGGCAATAGAGATAGAAATGAGATTTTGCTCAGCCCTGTTTAGAAAGTTTCTTGGAATGTCGCTATCTTGAAATATGCATTACATCTGTATGTGTTACATACTGAGGTTCTCAAGAAAACTATTTTAATCTTCTTCGTATGTTACTCTAGTTAGTTACTTGTTCCTACCGGGTTGTAAATCTTAGATGTTTATTACAAAAATACAGTAGATTCCGGTTAATTTGGAAGTCGGTTAATTGGGAAGTTATATTTGTAATTTCATTTATTAGATCTGTATTTATATTCTGTCTATTTAGAATATCTCTTACAATATCTCGTAGCATGATTGTTGGAATATTTGTATACATATTATTGATGTCAAAAGAACAAATTTGTATAATTTTATTATTATGAAAATTCAATTGTTGGATTTCGTTTATTAATTTTATAGAATTTGTTATGTTAAACGTATTTGGTAGATTAATATCGGACACGCACCTCACACACAACCCGGTATGTTATAATACTTTAAATATTTTGTGATTACTTTTCTTTTGCTTGTATTACGATATATTGAGTAATTCTTTAAAATTATTCCATTTCCTATGTCAGTAGCCAGGATCAGGATATGAAAATTAAAATTGATTTTGCAGATTTAAGACATCCAGGCGCAGTCTTCAAAAATTAAATGGAAGAAGCCTGGAGGTTAAACAAATAAAATCTAACGGGTAGAACAAATCAGTATACGCAGGGCAGCAAGTGCAACAGTTTTTAATTTTAATTGATAGACCTGACGATGATGGAATGAACATCGAAACATGTCGTCATTTTAAAATGTAACAATATCATATGTTGAAATGTTATAATTTTATGTGATTTTAACAATCTATAAGCTTGTGTAAAGACGGTGAATAAAATTATTGTCTTAAAGAACAAATCTTTACAAACCTTCTTAACTGTTTACGTGGAACTTGGCATAATTGGGGCAGCCGTTTATTTGGGATAAATCTTAAAGAACAAATCTTTCTAACTGTTTACGTGGAACTTGGCATAATTGGGGCAGCCGTTTATTTGGGATAAATCTTAAAGAACAAATCTTTTAACTCTTTACGTGGAACTTGGCGTAATTGGGGCAGCCGCTTAATTAGGCCAAAATGTTCTAGTCCCGATGTGCCTCAATTAACCGTAATCCACTGTAAACACATCGATATCGTAATGAATATGAAGACCATTATGAATAGAGTTTATGACGTGCGCGTTGGCAAGCAAACACACACACAATTTTACAACACATGATAAAGTAATATAATATACAGTGAGACAACGAAATACATGTAGGATATGAGGTTTTAACAGCGGTGAGTCTGAAGATGAATGTTTCTGGGTTGTTGCGCCGTGTAGACTGGTACAAGTTTGCCAACGTTTCAGAGGTCCTTGCTGCCTCCATCATCAGGGAGATGGATTGGCCTGATGATGGAGGCAGCAAGGACCTCTGAAACGTCGGTAAACTTATACCAAACTACACGGCGCAACAGCCCAGAAGACAGCCAACTTCAACGAAATACATTTTACGTATTTTAGTAAGCCTATATTGCCATATGGGAAAAGTTGAGGAACAGTGAATTAGTTATTTAGTAGGTTAATTATTTTGTTCGTAGACGCAAAATACACAAATCTGTGGTTAAAAGTGAGAAGGAAGAATCCTTGTAGCAGTTCGTTTGTGAATATATGTCAGGAGATTGAGCAATATACGGCAGTCAGCTAATGAACCAATTGACCAATGCACACCTCTGACCTTAAAGGTAATATTTTTCTCAGTTACTTCACGCGGCTGAGAAATAACAGTAATTTTAAACTTTCGAGTAAAATTTCTTCTTGGATACAGAGACACTGTTTTTAAGGAAACATGACTCACGTAAGACAGCGGTTCCCTACATTTCTGATTCATGGATTGATTGGTAATGCAGCGGTAGTGTTTCCGAGGACCGCTATCCGATGTGTCTCGCATTGCTTAGTAAAATTATAGCTTCAAGTCTTAGAGTGAAAATTATATTATACAAGTCGTTTTATTACTAACACGTAAAAATATGTTTATTTACGATGAAATCTTAACGACTGAGAACCAAATAGCGTCGTAATCGGTGATATTAAAACATTCATAATTAAAATTTATGCCCAAGAGCATGCGAAATAATTTAACTTATCAGAAACTTGTCACTTAAGTATAACAGAAAGGAATGTGTGCACTATCAATTTCTCTAGCAATATTGTCAAAAAAGCAGTAATGTGTGACAAAAATATATTATTGAAGGAAAATTAAAAATAATCTGTTTTCCTACCGGGAAACGAAGAGTGGTCGTCCAGCCCGTCTGCAGGATCTCTGCCGCTCCTTAAGCAGAGATTCTTCAAATTAACAAGGTCATGTAGCAAAGTTTGGCCAATAACCGGCTTCTACGTGGGGTCATGAACAAACATTTTTTCTGATACCTGTGAATAAGAAGCGCAGAGAAAACAAGGTTGCCCAAACAAACGCACTGAGATAGTCTGATGGCTTGGTGTCGTTGGTTTTTATCTCATTTCCTCTAACGCTGCCATATAACAGTTCCTAGCCACTAAGCGTAAAGAAGATGTTTCAGCAAGTAGGAATAATCAGAAAGTAACAAGAACTGACAGAATTAATTAGATCGAAATTATTTCATAAATCTTATCACTGCCCTTCAAATACTGGCTTCGTACCCATGTAATATTGATTTCTGTTATTAAAGACGTGTAAATTACCCACCCCATTGGAGGGGTGTGTTGCTAATTTGTTAACAAGGAGCTCACGTCAGCAAGGCATAATTTATTTTTTGTAACTGAGAAAAATATTACCTTTAAGGTCAGAGGTGTGCATTGGTCAATTGGTTCATTAGCTGACTGCCGTATATTGCTCAATCTCCTGACATATATTCACAAACGAACTGCTACAAGGATTCTTCCTTCTCACTTTTAACCACAGATTTGTGTATTTTGCGTCTACGAACAAAATAATTAACCTACTAAATAACTAATTCACTGTTCCTCAACTTTTCCCATATGGCAATATAGGCTTACTAAAATACGTAAAATGTATTTCGTTGAAGTTGGCTGTCTTCTGGGCTGTTGCGCCGTGTAGTTTGGTATAAGTTTACCGACGTTTCAGAGGTCCTTGCTGCCTCCATCATCAGGCCAATCCATCTCCCTGATGATGGAGGCAGCAAGGACCTCTGAAACGTCGGTAAACTTATACCAAACTACAC
Organism: Zootermopsis nevadensis; assembly: GCF_000696155.1. Next base: position 543,793 of record NW_019059959.1, on the reverse strand, counting down.
GGCGCAACAGCCCAGAAGACAGCCAACTTCAACGAAATACATTTTACGTATTTTAGTAAGCCTATATTGCCATATGGGAAAAGTTGAGGAACAGTGAATTAGTTATTTAGTAGGTTAATTATTTTGTTCGTAGACGCAAAATACACAAATCTGTGGTTAAAAGTGAGAAGGAAGAATCCTTGTAGCAGTTCGTTTGTGAATATATGTCAGGAGATTGAGCAATATACGGCAGTCAGCTAATGAACCAATTGACCAATGCACACCTCTGACCTTAAAGGTAATATTTTTCTCAGTTACTTCACGCGGCTGAGAAATAACAGTAATTTTAAACTTTCGAGTAAAATTTCTTCTTGGATACAGAGACACTGTTTTTAAGGAAACATGACTCACGTAAGACAGCGGTTCCCTACATTTCTGATTCATGGATTGATTGGTAATGCAGCGGTAGTGTTTCCGAGGACCGCTATCCGATGTGTCTCGCATTGCTTAGTAAAATTATAGCTTCAAGTCTTAGAGTGAAAATTATATTATACAAGTCGTTTTATTACTAACACGTAAAAATATGTTTATTTACGATGAAATCTTAACGACTGAGAACCAAATAGCGTCGTAATCGGTGATATTAAAACATTCATAATTAAAATTTATGCCCAAGAGCATGCGAAATAATTTAACTTATCAGAAACTTGTCACTTAAGTATAACAGAAAGGAATGTGTGCACTATCAATTTCTCTAGCAATATTGTCAAAAAAGCAGTAATGTGTGACAAAAATATATTATTGAAGGAAAATTAAAAATAATCTGTTTTCCTACCGGGAAACGAAGAGTGGTCGTCCAGCCCGTCTGCAGGATCTCTGCCGCTCCTTAAGCAGAGATTCTTCAAATTAACAAGGTCATGTAGCAAAGTTTGGCCAATAACCGGCTTCTACGTGGGGTCATGAACAAACATTTTTTCTGATACCTGTGAATAAGAAGCGCAGAGAAAACAAGGTTGCCCAAACAAACGCACTGAGATAGTCTGATGGCTTGGTGTCGTTGGTTTTTATCTCATTTCCTCTAACGCTGCCATATAACAGTTCCTAGCCACTAAGCGTAAAGAAGATGTTTCAGCAAGTAGGAATAATCAGAAAGTAACAAGAACTGACAGAATTAATTAGATCGAAATTATTTCATAAATCTTATCACTGCCCTTCAAATACTGGCTTCGTACCCATGTAATATTGATTTCTGTTATTAAAGACGTGTAAATTACCCACCCCATTGGAGGGGTGTGTTGCTAATTTGTTAACAAGGAGCTCACGTCAGCAAGGCATAATTTATTTTTTGTTTTCGTTTTGGCATTTGGAAGTAGGGACGAGCAAGATGTATCGACAACCTAAATGGGTGTATATATCGATATTTTTTATACTAGTGCATCTCCTGTAAAATCTGATATTTTCCGCTCCGCCAAAAAACGGGACTCGAGTAATTAGTCTAAAATTAAAATCGGGCTCGTGCATTTTTGAGTCCCCTGCAACACATCTCTGCTCTGTTTCAGAGCTCCACACAGCTCTCCAGTGTTACTTACATTTTAGAAGTCTGGGGCAAAATATTAATAATTTTGATACAAATTAATAAACCCTTGGAAGCTGCAGCTCTTTTAAATAATATTTAAAAATTCAACCTGTACCGCAAAGATAACATAACTCATCACCATTACAAAGATCAACTTGTTAATGATCTTCAAGAAAATAATCCTTTTTATAATGAGAATCGCATAAAATCCATAAATACGAAACAAAGATCTGCTGAAGCAGGTAATCATAGTTACCATTCAGTTTTGAAGGGTTAATCATGAGCCAGAACAGCTCTGTTAGTAAACTAACTGCTACGGGCTGGGCGGCCTGAGATTTATCCCCGGCAGGTAAGCCGCCTTCAAATCGGCGGAGTCCACCAAACCTCCTACCCAGTGGCCAGTGGTCTCTTATTGGGGGTCTATATGCTGCAGCGCCAAGCTGCCTCCTCACTACACTTGAGTCTAATGCCGAGGTATAGAAAGCGTGGATCTTTACTTCCATGCCCTCCATACGCCTTCAAGGCGCGGCACATAGGCACAGGGACAATCTTACTTGGAGTTATTGATATAAATTATATAATATGGACAGATAAACAGAGAGATGAATGAATAAACAGGTGAATGGACACGTAGCTAGACATACAAAAGATAAAATCGCTCCTCGTAGCTTAGCACAAGTTACGCAGCCGTGGAAATAAAGAAAGCAGACCATTTGGAGATGAGCTGTCGGCTTCACTGGTCAGTGCGACGAGCTAGTGGCGTTCACTGAAGAGGAGAATGAGTAGAACAAGAACCGGTCTGGACGCATTGGAGATGACTTTCTACTCCTGTCGGGAATCGACAACTGATTGTTTAGTCTGTGGACAAGCAGTTCATGAACCCGCAAAGATGCATTTTCAAACACAGAATAAATATAGTCCGATTAAACCGAAAATATCTTTGCATGATTATCTTGTCGATTTGTAATGCAGTATGTGAACGCAAATAAAAACTCCCTTGGTGATTAATTAAGAACCACGCCATGCAAACCTATGAGAAAGTGGAGGTACGACTCCACGCATTCTTAGCCTTGATATTAGAAGAATGTGAGTGGTTAGATTCATGTCCCGCCGCATTACCATAACACAAAACATTAATTTCTCATTGAAAATAGAAACACTGCGTGAAATGTTACTCTGAGACCAACGATCGACACTGCTGACAGTTGAGCAGCTCACACGAGCGTGGTGTTTAATGGATAAATCGGAAGTTACTACCAGCATATTGGCTCTGGTCGTCTAGCCCTTACTCATTTCCCGTATTAATTCTATATCCGTTATCCTCCACTATAGACCTTTGTTTCCCAATTGGTCTCTAACCTACAAATTTTCCGTCAAATCTTTTGTATGCGTGTTACACGGCTCGAACATACTTCTTGATTTAATTGTCCAAAGGGTATCAAGCGAGGAATGCAAACGTTATTATGCTCCTCATTATGAAGTTGTCACTATTCTTCTGTGACTGTTAGGTTCAAATATTGTCCAAACTATCAATTTATAATACTCATATCAATAAAAACAAAATACAAATTAACAATTTGCAAACTTGGTGCAGGAACTCGCCTTCTTTGGCCAGCCCTGAGAGAGAACACTTATAAAATATTGTAGCGATCAGAAGGGTTGAAATCATTCTATACTGTTCATTCTCTCGCGCAGCGCTGAGGAATGTCGGATCCTCGAGGCGGTGTGGCTGCAGTAGAACAGGTGTGCTCCTTTAGCCGTACTGCGCATGCGTACAAGAACGCAAGACACCGAGAGTTTCCTTTGGCGCCAGTCCTGCATGGAATGTTGTAGCGAAGTGTTTGTGTTGCAGTGATAACAGTGTCCGCAATCAAGAAATTGTGTATTAACTTCCAGACATTTTATGAAGGATAATTAACAGGATCAAAACCCACGCTTGTTCAGGTGAGCATATAACACTACGTTGTCATTGTTTCTTGGCATCAAAACTGCGTACGTGAGGACCAGATGGGTAGTACTTCGATATACAATCTTTTGGAACTGTGATGCAGCTCTGCGGTGGAGGTATTACGATAAAGTCCGGCATATTTTTATTTTTTAATACGGGGTTTCATTGGCTCGCGGGGATATTAGTTTGGTGGATAAGTGACAAGTGCCTGTCTTTGGGGAACATTTAGTTTTATACGACGATTTCTCTGTTCATGTTTTTAATAGCTTACGTCAGCCCTTAAATCTGGACTAGCCTCACAGTTTTCGTATAAAAACCTTCCAACCAGTCAACTCCAGAGTTGTCAGGTCGCACCGGAGCGCCGTCCTGGATTTAATTTGTCCTGATTTGCATAATCTTGTCCTGGAAGTGAAAACTAAAATACTACACTGAAGGCATATATTCACAAAATATGTTTCAAAAATCACAGTTACGATATTTCGAAATGACAGTGTGAAACATGAAGCGTCTTCCGAAAGTGACGGGTTTCCAGATGGAGATTTGGAACTACATACATGCAAATTCTGCCAGAGGAAAATGCCATATTACCCGTGTGCTTAAATATGTCATGAAGTGTTGAGGGCAAGTGAAGGCATGTTTCCACACGTTCTTAACCTAGCACTGCACGGAGGTGAGTGGTCGTCTTGAGGCTCCCAGAACCCATTGGATAGAATTCTGGGTGGGCCCCAGGGATGATCTCATTGTGGCGAAGAAGAGGCCATTTTGGGTAGGAAATGCATCAGACAATCATTTACCTTTTGGTCTACGGACATAAAGTCCATGTGGGTTTCGTCAAAAACATTCCAGTTAACCTATTTCATTTGTGTACCGAATTCAATGACTGTGTCATGAACCACAGTTTTTGAGTTTCAGATCGTGATAGATGAAAATTGCAAAATCGTCTGTTTGCGAAACTCCAAAAAGGCCTGCTCTTAATTAACCTTGGCACTCGGTGAGAGTCAGTAGCAGCTTCACGCTTTGCCTCCCTAAGGAGCTCCCAGAACCCACTGCATACAGAGGGGCGAAAGCAACAAAATAAATATGATAATTATGCCGTTTCCATGCATATATTTATCAGGAAACCAACCATTTCACAAAATAATTACCAATTTCTCTTTACATACTGAAACTGGTTAACAACTTACACGACGATGTGAATGTTTGGTTCCAATCGATCATCAGTCGTCGGTAAGTTACGAATAAATTGTCATTATCAGAAACTCAAGGTTTAGAACAAGCGGCCCACTAATTATTGAAAACATCTTTTCGTTAATCCATCTTTTTACAAATCCTCCTGCATTCTTTGTTTCTTTCAAAAGTTTGAATGAGATATAACAACCCC
>NW_019059959.1:500659-532123 GCF_000696155.1 Zootermopsis nevadensis | reverse complement strand
CATTTTCGGGCGTTGTGCTCGAAGATGGTCGTCCAGAACGCTCGTCATCATGGACAGAGGTTCGGCCATTTTTAAAACATGAATGCCACATAAAAGTTTGTGAACTACCCATTGCGGACTCCCCAAATGCTTGCTTTAGCATTTCATAGGTTTCCGTAGCCGTTTTGGCGAGTCTTTGGCAAAATTTGATGCACACGCCATTCCGAAATCGCAGGAGGGTAGGTGTAATGCACTACCAAAACGCCTGTAACTAAGAAACAAATGCTAATTCGATTATGCTTGCTGGCACATTGATTCACTATGAATGTAGGCCGCACCCCCTAGCGGCAGAAGCTCGTACTACATCCGGTTCGCCCTCTATTGACAGTCTGTAAACTTTCTGATCGCACCTCGTATGAATATGCTTCCAGTGGGCTTAAGAAATAAAATAACTAGAGCACGGAGAAAAATACTTTAGTGTTCTTTACCATATTTCAGGGTGATGAAATGGAGGTGCGTTAAATGGATTGACATGTAGCACGCATTACGGATATGAGAAATACATAACCATCTGGGGTCCTTGGATGGTTAGTAGAACCAGGCCAGTATAATGTTCTGCTGGAAATCGCTGACACATTACGCTGTGGTGTCAGAAATAGTTTATTCTGCACTAGTGACAAACTTTGCAAAGTCAGGGGTGTCGGTTGAAAATGTGATAATGCACTGCTTACTCGTGCATTGTTCAAGGATGCAATTCTGGAGATCAAGCTGTACATTCAACGCCTTGAGAGTGTTCACAGCAGGGCTACATGTCTGTCCCCGATTTATGTGTCTTCGTATAAAGACTAGTTTTCACTCATGAATCTATGGTCCACGCTTTTCTTACACCGGTAAATCATGTATTTCGGTGGTTACAAAAATAATATAAAGGATCTACCAGCATAATGCGTTGACTTTAATAACTGCACGGGTGAGAGTTCCTCCTCAGAAAGTGACAGTACTATAGTTGAGCTCGTCAAAAGATTCATCTTTTATGGAACTCGAAGGTTCACAAGAGTCCGTCCAGAAACGTATCCAGTTCACACTCTCACATCCTATTTCTTTAGTATCCCATTTTAATACTACCTTCCATCTGTGCCTACGTTGCCCAAGTTATCTCTTTCTTTCAGGTTTTGCAGCGGTATGCATTTATCGTCTTCCTCGTGCGTTGTTAAAAAAATAAAACAAACGAGTAAGAAATATCGGAGTAATAACAGAGGAGGAAGATTTAAAATACAGCAAAGTGGTCTACAAAGGCCTCTGCATAATAATTTTGTCTCCTACTTTAATTTGGTAACAGGTTGATCATTCCCTTTAAAATTAAAACTTTGCAAACCGTGTAGTGTATTAGAATATAGAAATAAGAGAACAAAAAATTGTTTACACTATAAATTACCCTAATGCCAAACGCGTTTCGACTTCAAGAGGTCATCATGAGTGGCAAAATGGGAATTAATTCGTATGATCTCAAAAAATAATATGGTTTTAAACAGAATATGAAGATGAATTCTATACAAAACCATAAGTAGTAACACTACACTGAATGTTGGTTTCACAGGAGTTGGTGTATTATACTCTGCACTTAGTCCTTTCTTTAGGTCCCCAGATTGCCACCCATAATTTTTAACCAGTGTTGTTTATCCATAATAACATTTTTGACTAGTTTATGATAATATGAAAAAACTTTTCTGGCAATCACATTTAGATTTCTTATAATTCGTAAAATATTTTTCTTCTTAATGTAACGTACAGTATAGGGGATTTGGAAATCCAGTGAGGAAAGACAGAACCTTTAGGTAATACAAACGGTATGGCCTCGTTAACAGCCTCCGACGCGTTAATAGTGAGATTACAAACTGCAGAGACTACAGAATTTTCGTCAAGAACACTTGACCAATCACAGTATGCAGATAAAGTATAGCAAAGCAACAAATAACCTCCTTCACCATAATTACGCCTAGGAGTCAAGGAAGTATACAACCGAAGGTTAATTTAAGACCAAGATTGAGTGGGGAAGATAGTTATAAGAAGCGACCATAGGATAATTTGACATAATAATAATCATAATGATGTAATAATGAAATAGTATGAACATACAGTTGATATTGAGTGTGGTGTAAAAATGGCAGAAGCAGCAGACGAGAGACAAGTAGGTCGTGAACGGAAAAGCAATCTTCAAGCTTGCTTACTCATCGCAGAAGAATAGAACAATTAAAATGTCTCTCGTTTTGTAGAACTGAAGGTGGGAGAGGTATAAAGGGACACTCGTGCATGTCTGAATCCTTCCTGCTGTTCGCGGGTGCGAATGAAAGTCAAGTGCATCCGACATTAAGAATAAACTAGCCTGCCTATGTAAAGTTTTGCGCTCTTACTTCCAATGGTGTCGTCCGTGCGAAGAAAAATTGGACCGTAAACGTACATTATGATTATATTGTTCATGCGTAAGAAGCCAGCGAAAGCAGTTTACACTTTTCTCCTTTGTACGAAATTTTCAAATTTGCTTTAATGATATGTATTTCCCCCTGTTTTATATTATCGGAGCCTTGTTTTCTGAAAGTAGCAGCTTCATTCTTGCTGCATTATAGTTGTCTTACAGCGCACATGGCTAGTCCAGTACCATCTAAGATACGTTTCTGTCTCCATTTACAAGATTTTTCATGCCACGAACGATCATCTCAGCTTTTTTATAGCTCAGACTAAAGTATCGAATGAAAAGATGACAGTGATGAATTGGAAAGGATGTGGAAGGGAGCGCCTAATTTAAGGTACTATTCCGACATTTGCTTGGATTCGCTGAGTAAAACCAAGACAGACATTTCATTCATTCTAGCTGGTCTCCGAGCACTGATTTGAACCCGGGAACTCCATAATACGAAGCAGGAGTGATAACCACGACTTTCTGTAGCTCGATTATTTTTTTATTGTAGGAATATGGAATGAACCGCGCTCGATGGTACTATATCGGCTGCAGTCCAAGAACTGTAGCCGAATGTTAAATACACTGCCTGCGCCATACCGCTACACAGCGTTAAGATGTATGAGCAGTTTATTCTAGACGCTGGAGAGACCACAGCCTACAACACTCCATTTCTTTCCGAGTTTCATACGTAAAAGAGCATGGGCAATCTATTAGGTTTCAACCGGAAGGAAGAAGAGAGAAGAAACATAGGCAGACAAGTAGAAAGAAGGAACGAGAAAGACAAAAAGATCAATAAACAATTTGGCAGGTAGACAGATGGCTAAAGATCACTGTCTTTTGGGGTGTTGAGCTGCGTATTCAGGTACAAGTGTACCGAACTTAAAGAGATGCTTTCTACCTCTGTCATCACGTAGCACCTCCGAAACGCCAGTAAACTCCTACCAGACCACATAGCGCAACAACCCAGAAGACAAGTAATCTTCGTACTCCCCGCCGTGAGAACCTGAAATCTCAGATAGATGGATACGTACATGCATACATGCATAGTGTAGCCCAGCGAGGTAATGGCGCGTGTTCCACATCTCATTCTCGACAATACCATGCACAAATTCCTGACTACGTTGTGTTCGATCTGTAAGTAGTGTTCACCGAGGGGAAACAAGTGAAGACGCTTTTAAAATAGAAATGCAGTTGACACGGTTTTGTAAACAGAGGCTTTCACTTTCCATGGCCAATACATTCAATGTGCCAACCCTGCTAACCATGGTTCTTTTTTGCAGTGCTGATTACCGTATTTGTCCGGAAATAATATCCACTTCTTTCCTCCAAATACATCGCCAAAACTCACGCATTATATACACGCAGTTCAAATTCTGTTTAGTTGTATTAGTAGAAAGTACGACCTAAATGTCGTCATTTATGTTTTAAAGACTGAGTGTGATGTTATTCCGTCTTGAAAGTTATCATATTTCACAAAAACATCCAAGATGTTGTGTTCATACTAGACTAATACGTCTCTTTCATCTTCCCATTGCTGGTTTAGGATCTACGTATGTTCAGTCACCTGCTTCCACCCATTTTGTCTACCTCCATCTTTTGCTGTATATGCAGTCCCTTCCAATTTAAGTTTCTACCGTATTTGATTTTTTTCTTTTATCTAGCCGCGTGTCCAGCTAAGTAGGTGTTTTAATTCACTTCACGGTTAGGCTAATATCCTTTTCCGGCCTCAGTCAGTTTTTGTTTCTTGGTCTACCCACATACCATCTTCTCTTTGGGTCGTACTTCAAAATCTGCTTAGGAATAGGTCAGCCTCCATCCTTCCTCTTTACGTTCTTGCAATTATTATTTTTATTTTATTTTTTCTTTGCTGGGAAATATCTATAACATTCGTTTCTAATTTTGTCTGTTTTCCTACATCCCTTTAGAGCCAGCAGACATTTAATTTCTGAAGATTGTAATTTATAACAAATCCTTGTTTTAATAGTCCAGATTTCGCGCCGATAAAGTATTTCAGGTAATCTAAGTTCGGTGTGAGCCAGACTGCGTTTAAATCTGTAAACAAATTCTTACCAATGTAAACACAGTTCACAACGAATATTCTAATTCTTATTCTTAATAGCACATAGGAACATAGATTGCAGGTGTTTGATAATAGGGTGTTGAGGAGGATATTTGGGCCTAGGAGGGAAGACGATGAGGTATGGAGAAAACTGCATAATGATGAGCTTAAAAATTTATACTTCTCACCAAATATTGTCATGGTGATAAGTAAAGAAGAATGAGATGGGCGGGTCATGTGGCGCGCATGGAAGGGGCAAGATGTGTTCACCGGGTATTGGTCAGGAAGCCCGAGGGGAAAAGACCTCTGGGGAGACCTAGACGTAGATGGGAGGATAATCCCAGGCGGGATCTATTGGAGATAGGAGTTGAAGGAGACTGGATCCTGTGGAGGACTTTGGTTAATTTGGTGATGAACCTTCGGGTACCGTAAGCCATCTAGTTAGTTAGTTTGCAAGCACGCAAGGATACCGGTAGTTGTTAGTTTGGGGAACAGGTTCTGCCTCTTTTACAGCTTTAATTATTGGCTGCGTTACCTGTTATCTAGACGGAGGTATCTCAAGGATTCGACTTCACAGGTCAATGCCGAGACATTGTCTTGAATTCAACCACAATCAACATTTTGGGTATCGGTACCTATTCAACATTCACGATCATTTTGTAAGTTATGCAAGCCTAAGATCTGAACTTAAAATAGGAATTTACATTTCGTAATACACCATATAATGAAATCCAACGAGTTTGCATCTGTTCAATCCAGACACCTGGTGGTATCTGACTAAGAAACCCAATTGAAATTGTGAAGACAATGCTGGTGTCTGCTGTAGTACGTGAATACGAAACCTGGGTTATTACAGCAAATATTCGCAGTGAATTAAAAGCCTCCGAAATGAAATTTCTACTAGCAGCGACGGGGTGATCAAAAATCAAATTAAAAACGAAGACATAGGCCTGTACCACCATCGGTCCAAGGTTAGTTTCTTGATATCTTCTGAATTTTTAATGCCTTTGTACTAGGATACAGGAAGTATCCGAACTACGTCACTACCCGGTGATAGGACCAGTTTCATCTAACGGGTCCGGCAAATAGGTCCACCTAGACACATTCAGAATCAGCCTCCGAAGTGACGTATAACTAACCTGGTGTTGCGGGATCATTATTGAGAAGCTGATGTTTATTCAGACGGTCAAGAATTCCCGGGTTTTATTGAATCCTGAGGTTTAAAGTTTTGTCTCCCCCATCTGTCCTATATGCCTCGCCTTTTTCGTATTAATTTTATCACCCTCCTCTTATCAGGTGAAGGTGACAAATTCTGAAATTCCACATTTGCTGCTTTCTCCAGCCTTCTGTTCCGAAACGTCGTGTATGTATTTTATCCAGGGAGTAAACCGTGTCTGAAGAAAATATCTGTTATTTTCTCCAAATACGTACTGCAAAACAGCACCGAACCCATTTTCTTTCTTGGCGTCAGTTCTCGGCCTCCCTCACATAGGCGGAACGAAACTGGTCGACAGCTCGTATTGCAGCATTTGCAGCGTGGGCTGTAAGCACGTATACCATGCACACAGTAACTGCGAACTATGTTTACATTTACTTGTTTTTATTTAACGACGCAGTCAGTTGCACAAAACGTCGTATAAACCTCAGGATAGGTGGCCTTCGGGCTGAGATTACTGTTATCATGAAAGTAAATTATTATTTTCGTTCTGCTAACTTGTCCTTTATTCGGAAAGGCCTCATGCTCCATCAAAGGATTCATATCAGGTGTCGGAAAAATCACTGTACCAGAATGAAGGCCAGAAGTATAATCTACGTGAGGAGAAATTGTGATGTTGGACTCTCTGAGACAGATGTATGTCAGTCTATCTTCATAACCGAACTGGAGACAACTGGGTAAGAGGTAATTTTAACAAATTCACCACACGGATAGCTAGAGGCATTAACACCTGTTCGTGGCGAGAAACAGAGTGGTATGTTCAAACAGCTGAGAGCTATTCTCGTAGCATTTGTGACATTTTGAGTCAGTGAACCTGAACCCGGTCTCCTTCGCCGAGCACCAAACCTGACATTAAAGACGTAGCGGAACTGCGTATGTCGATGTTTCGTTTGAAGACGCTCGTTAAGACTTCTGAACAACTTTGTCACAAGGCTGGAAGGCAGTCTTATGCGGAGTGTTGCACATTTCCACTCTTGCTTGTTGCTGTACTTGATAACAGCCAGTCACAAGGTATCACACATAAATAAGTAGACCTACAATACAATTTTCTTTTGACCGATGGCGGTGGTCATGCAGTTTACGGCACCCGTATCTTACAGGATAGTCCAGTGGCCAAATAAAAATTTATATTTACTGAAAAGTTTTCTTTGTAAGCCTATGCATAACATGTGATTATGCTAGTCTTCATATTTCGTTACACTTTTCAATTTTATAAGTTTCTTTGTAATATGCATTATATTTCATGAAAATGTTATGACAAACCATATTTTAAAAGGCAAGAGTGAAGCATAAAATATTAAGAACTACAAAAGTTTATTCTAAAAAAAGCATAGCAATCCAATGATAAACACAGAGGCTGCAGGAATTTGACAAAAACAGCGGTGCAGACTGATGAGATGACAGAAGAAGGCTGAACAAATTGTCGTTATTGTCAGATGCTCAAAATGTAGACACGCATTTGACTTGAAAAAATTCACACCGGTTGAGCTACACTAATTATATGAAGCAGAGGGCTTCTTGGGAAGCTGATAGTCGCTAAGCTCCCAGTCCTTTATGGAACCTTTTAGTCCATAACTGCGTACACCAAGACCCTCCAATGGACCGTATCACGAGCCATTTAAAAGCACTCTGTACGTTTCACACTTTATTTAAGAATATTTTCAGAAAATAATTACATTAAACTAGGTTTCCAAACTGGTATCTTTCTTTCAGATTTTCCAATATTTTCACTTTCCCAGCGTTTTTCATCTTCACCACGCGCTCTACACGTCCCGCCCATCATAGTTGATTTGATCACGCTGATAATGAAGATATTGCTCTTCTGGGTTGTGAAGCCGTGTAGCCTCGTAAGTATATCCCAGCGTTTCGCGAACATACTGTCTCCATTCATCAGAGCAGTATGTTTCTCCGAAACGCTGGTGTCTATGGCGTCGGAACTCAGAACATCGTCGTCCTCACCACCGTAAGAACCTCGTATCTCGTACCCAAACAATATTTGGTGAAACACGAAACGCGAGGCTTAGGAATCTGATTGCTGACGTCTGCTTTTAGCCTTAACAGTTCTGTGCACCTACTCAACAGTTATTTTCCATGTGACCGAATTCCGCCGTGGTTAGGAAACTCATGTACCGTTCAGTCCTGCAGACCTCGCCAGCGTTATAACGACGCCAGCAAACCTTGCATAAACTCAGTTCTAACTCCACATTGGGGATTTCCAGATTTACTACTTGTTTCCCTGGAGGATCGCAGGAATGACATTTTAGTGCTTACGTTACTTAGTAGTGTGACGGAGATATTACGCCTATGCATTCTCACCTGAAGACTAAAATATACAAAATCATTTTGCCTGTTGTGTTGTAAGGGTGCGAAACGTGGTCTCTCACTCTGAGGGAGAAATACAGATTGAAGGTGTTTGAGAATAGGGTGTTGAGGAGGATATTTGGGCCTAAGAGAGAAGAGGATGGGGTATGGAGAAAACTGCATAGTGATGAGCTTAAAAATTTATATTCCTCCCCCAATATCGTCAGTGTGATTAAGTCAAGAAGAATGAGATAGGCGGGGCATGTAGCGCGCATGGATGGGACAAGAGGTGTGCACCGGGTATTGGTCGGGAAGCCCGAGGGGAAGAGACAGCTGGGGAGACCTAGACGTAGATGGGAGGATAATATCAATGAGGATCTATGGGAGATAGGAGTTGAAGGAGACTGGATTTTCTTGGCCCAGGACAGGATCCGGTGGAGGTCTTTGGTTAATTCCGTGATGAACCTTCGGGTTCCGTAAGCCATCTGGTTAGTTAGTTATGTATTCTCACATGTCTATTTTGTAGTCTGTGTCACATACTGTCTGTGTTATCCAGTTAAACTGAATCTCTGATCACGAGGCCCTAAGCCATGATAAAGATGACCGTCTCCTTAACATTGAAACAATAAAAGAATATTAGTAAATATCGAAGTATTTTGTTGAAACAATTATCTGAGCAGGCTTTTTAATGACAGGAATAATTTAACATAAACGAAATCTTTGGCCAGCTTGAGGCTAGTCTACATTCAACTTTAGTTACTAAAATATTCCAAACTCTGTTGATTTCATTCTAATTTGTGTTTGCTTGACTGCAGTCTTTAGATTTACGGCCCCTAAATATATTCAATTTATCTTAAAGAATTCTCAGTATTTGGAGGCCCTTCAAGTGACCAGGCCTAAAGCTGTAACTTATTCAGTTCATACGGACTTATCTATTAGTTTCAACACTCAAATAAAACCACATGAAGGTGACCAATGACGGTCGAAACATGTAGTGGATTATTAATAAATATTGACATGAAAAGTCTCTAACCAAATATTGTCAACCAAACGACCAACCGACAACAGGATGCATCCATCAAAACTCATTCAATGTCAAATTTGACCTGAAAGTAAACACGTCGTCGTAGTGCATACGACGTACGCCTTTCTGGTTTTCGTTCCGTGTAGTGTACGCTGGCCCGCTTTACACGTATGATGAAGAAGTAATCGAAGTGGCAGGATGGCCTGTGCTCTGGCAACACCATTTGACCCACTCAGATTTATGTACAACTTTGGTCATGCGGGATATCTTATTATTTTCTTACACTGGGCCGGAAAGTTACAGTTCTCCTGTAAGATGTTACCAAACATAATTCAAATTTTATTTGCATTCTGACAAAAGTTGTAGGCCTATGTTTTTAACAAAAACAACGATAATGATTAAAAACAAAACAACGCCATTTACTTTTCCTCCAGATTATTATAACGTAGAAGCATAAATGATGGCAGTAGTGTTTAAATTATGGTTATCATGTGGTACCGGCATCCCTTGTGGTACCAGATATGCTTTCCAGGGGTACCATAAATCCTCATTCATATACAGTGTGGTGCAGCGGGTAGCAAAACTATTGGACCTTATTGCAGTATAATTAGTTTACATACTTTTCGCATTTCAAATTAACGTAACCAAGCAGTACTACGTACTTTCGTTTCTCATTGCAATGCAAATGTGGGTTGTGTATTTTCCAAGTATCTTTTCTTTGACTTCATCAGGAGTACCAGGCAAAAGAAGGTTTTGAACCCCGGCTCTGAATGATTTTAACAGTTTTAGTTTTTTATTATTGTCTTCGTTTTTAAAGAGTACAGGGTGGCAGATACTCTGAAGTAAAATACGCAAATTGTTTTCATTAACCATATTAAAATCAAAAGAAATAGAAAAGTATGTTTGATTTCGAGTGAAGCTGCTTAACTATAAGGGATAATGTGTGAGATTTTAGGTTTTCACAATTGCGAGTATGAAGATGACTCTCTTCTGGGTTGTTGTGACCCGTAGTCAGGTAGAAGCTTACCGACGTTTCAGAGGTGCTTGCTGCCTCCATCATCAGGGCTATCATCACCCTGACTACAAGGCGCAGCAGCCCAAAAGACAGTCATCTTAAAGGGATAACATGTCTGCAATGAACTGCACACAGGTAACCTCAAGGTACCACTGTGTCTGAAGAGAGGGCTCTGGTTCTCAATTCCCCTTCCCTTGATCTGGGGTGGACAATAGTTTTCCTCTTGGAACCTATTTCGAGTCGATCATTGGGATAAAATTTCTGTAGTTCGACAATTGTTGAACAGCTATCATTATCGATGTTGTTCTGGAGTGTGACGCCGGAACATAAGCGCCACCATAGCCTCGTTTACATTTCTTGCGAGGAAAGTCGCCACCGTCCGAAGTATTTATTTTCTTACGCATTGTGGTCAAGCGTGACGGACATTGGCTATTGCATTGTATTACGGGCAGGCAGATTGAACTGATTAGTACGCGGCCCTGTAACTAAGCACCGAGCCATGGAGAAATACAGAGGTACCTGAGGTCAGCCTCATGCATTCTTAGCCTCGGTATTACGTGTATGTGACTGGTGAGCTTCACGTTGTGACCACTTTATATTTTTTATAAAACAACCGTTGGAGAGGAGACTCGTCGAACCCCATTAACAGGCGGAGGTAGGGTGGTTCAGTGAAGTGAGTAGCCGCGGTTAAATTTGCGGCTGGAACAAGCATTTTTATCGCCACCTCTGGACCGGCTTCTGAGTTTATACATCCTCTAATCCAATTGGCCATCCAGAATCTTTCTTCTGACATAAAGCAGCCGGAGTGTGACAGCAACCACCTGTTTGCCCCCGCGTCTCCAAGGCGTGGAGACTACGCACAGCGGCAACTTTACCATAAACTTTGTTCGTTTTAGTGGTCAGTGATCAGTGGTGCCGACATTGCTGCACATTAATGGACCTTGTACTACATAAACACCTACTTACTTTGACCAAATATTGACCATAGTTGCACAAGCACTTTGTATATTTTCATATCAGTCATGCGTGTGACAGTAAACGCGCTAATGCGACTGCTCATACGTGGCACAGAGATCGGACCCCACAAGAATGTTTCCATTACCTTGTTGTAGTGTTGAAAACAATGATCGACTGGTATTAAACACCATTACACATTAATCACTAGCGTTTGGAAAGGGCCAGAAACACCTCTCAGGATGTTTTATGCCCGCCGTCAGTCCGCAATAACAGCACTCAGATATCCTTATGGATTTCAAGAAAACTAGGTATGGTAGATCTGCATTAATTGGCATGACTGATTTACAGTTACAGTTGTGTGGTTTATCGCTCCGTGTAACCTACTTTATATGAAGGTCTAATAGAAATGTAACGTCTTAAAGGCTTGTGGAGAAATTGATACTTGTCTAGTTAAGGTTTGTAACTTGTACATAACCATTTTTTGATATGGCATATTTGTGACGGAATGCAAGAGGGAAACTTTAGGAATTTAGTATGTGTATATCGTTGACTATGTACACAACCTAAATTTTGAACCTATGTTTTCTTTTATCCTTTGATTTGTGTCTGCGTCGATGCATATTAAGACCAATGAAGGGTTCCGTGGTATAAAATGGAAGTGTTGTTCAAATTGGAGTATAAAAATTTG
The DNA here is from genome assembly GCF_000696155.1 of Zootermopsis nevadensis. Next base: position 520,426 of record NW_019059959.1, on the reverse strand, counting down.
GCCACTTCCATTTTCAAAATGATGTGTTTCATGGATCAGTGAAATTAATTGTTGTAGGAAGGTACAATACGCGTGTTTTTGCAAGCGCATCACACAGCATAATTCCCGTAGACAACATTACAGTCATTGTGTGCTGATGCTGATAAATTGTATACTTTAAGCAGTTTTCATTGTCTTCAAGATCCTAACAACAGTAGAAAGGCGTAGTCCGCCATGGGAGGATATATATTTTCCAGTTGTGTTCTATGCAAATTTTCATTCCGCTATAGTATTGTTTCTTAAAGGTACGCCGTAAAAAAACTAATTTAGAATTGAATACACTTTGACACCGAGCTAATTTTAATGAAGTCACTTCATTCAAAAAATTGTGCGCAATTGATACACAGTGGTGAACCTGGCTTCTCAGATGATGCAGCACACACACTGGAGAGTTCAGTTATACACGCTCATTTGAGTGCATGAACTACTTCATACTAACTATGTTATTGTGGTGATCCTATACTTTTCTTCATCTGTCATCAAGTGCAAGATAAAGAGGTTTTTAACGTGATTTTAGACGTAAAGTAAACGCTTCTTACGAAGTAGTTACAGTAAGTTAATAGTCATTAAATAATTTCAGGTGAAATAAAGAAAAAGTAAACAGAGTCAAGTAAAAGCCTGTGCTTTCTTAAAAGAATAATATCAAACTTAATGTATAAATTACCGACAATGCGCCCTGTCATATACCATCTTAGTTACTTAGTTGAATAATTCACAAGAAATAATTGGGGAGACAAAACTACCAAGCGTAAACTTACCACGAAATTTAATATAATTACACGCCCTGCATGGAATAAAAGTTTCTAAACCACTGCCTTACGTTCTTGAAGTTAATTTATTGTAGATAAATGTTAAATTTGTCATTTTTATTGTCCTAGCCTTCTTTGTGTTGAACTTTTGTGACAGAAGTGAGCGCTACAATGTGTAACCTACAGCCACAGTACTCATGAAAAATGGCACTTATTTGCCCCCGACAGAAGCCCTTCAGTTACACGAGACTTACACAGGGTAATAGAAAACACGAATACTCTACGAATTCTGAAAAACAAAAGAATGATTATACAAAAAAAAAAACAAAAAAAAACAACCCTCCCCGGCGGGGAATCGAACCCCGGTCTCCCGCGTGACAGGCGGGGATACTTACCACTATACTACCGAGGACATGACTGACGCTCTCTGTATTACAGCAGTTAACGTACAATGACTTCATATCGTATAGCGAAAGAATGCTCGAGAAAACAAGACAAATCACCTTTGTCTTTCATCATACAAGAAACATAATTCAGCTCCACACAGCAGTGTGTTGTCATTATACAGAAATCATAAATTATCAAGCCATTTGAAGGGCGTGTAACTATTTATTTACAACACAAGAAAAATATGTGAACGTCGCTGATCACATGTGAAAAACTTTTAAGGTTGTGTGAACACGAATTTGACTTCTTCCTTGTAGCCCTCCTTCTTTCTTCATCTACCATTTCCCATCTCTATTAGTCTTATTCCTTCTCTTCACCTTTTTGTTCTTTCCTTTCCTGTTAAATTGTCTTATCTTTTCTTTATTTTTTCTTTCAACACTCCGGTAGTAGATGCCGGCCATTGCGTACGATTCTGAGTCAGTTCCATCCAACTACCATCTTCATGACATTCGAACGTTATCGAAGCAGTTCTAAAGAATCCTCCAGGTCCGTTGCGTTTGCGAAAAAATCATTATACATTGTTACCATAACAAGTCATTCGTAAGCTTTACGCTCATACCGTAAGTCTAAAAACTACCCATTTTCGGCCCTCCGCGACTGCTTATTGGACGTATTTGTAGTAACTGGAGGCCGTCTGCTCTATCTGCAGCCTGAGGACACGTCATTCCGTGGTGACTAGGGCGACCATGGTTAGCCTGAACTACTGAACGAAGTCACTCTATGATGCAGGGTCTTCCTTTAAACGGCGAATGTCGTTCGTCTGATCAACACACCCGCCGTCTTTTACAGAGAAGTCAGACGTTGATCTCTGTATTAACTATTCGAAGGCGAAACTTGATTAAATAATATTTAATAATCCAGTCCGTACCGCAAAGAAATCACAACACTTACACCATTAGAAAGAACAGTTGGTTTATGATATTAAAGGAAATAAGCGCTGTTTATTATGAATTATACGAACCCAATAAATACAAAATTCAGAATTATTCATTGTTAAAGGAGGTGGTGCATATATTTACCACTATTTTGTAAAGGGTTAAGCTACTGAAATACAATTTACAACCTACACTACTGTTCTAAGATAAACTTTTATGTTATCTTCCAGTTTACACCCAGGTTTCCCAGTGACTATCCTTCAGGCCTTCAGACGAAAATGTATTCATTCGCCGTCTTCCCCCGCGTGCTACATGTCCTGCACATCTTGCACTCCTCGTTTATCACAGTAATAATTGCATTAGGCAGGTAAAGTGCACGACAGCTCAGCATACACGTATCATTCTCGAGGATTGTAGGATCTGGATGTTGGTTAGTTTATAATATTCCGTGCCTGTGGGGTCTGGCGGTCATTGACTCTGATTTCTCTCCTCAAGACCAACAAGGCCGGGTCCGGTCTTGTGCTGAGTTGGAGACCGCAACAGCAAAGGGGCAGGTGAAATCTCCTTGCTTGAAAGTTACGCCTCTGGCTCGTAAGAAAACAATGTCTAAAAGGTGTGGCAGAGGACGTGAAATGCATACTGAGGTCCGACTTACTGCCATTTCAACCATATAGGCGCCAATACCGTATTTAAGGTCCGACTGATTTTGTTACGAATTGACGAACTGAAGATGGCTGTCTTCTGGGTTTTTGCGCCGGGTAGTCCGGTAGAAGTTTACCGACGTTTCAGAGGCCCTTGCTGCCTTCATCATTAGGGCGACGAAAGGGATACGGTTGAATGAATGTGAATTGTACAGCGATTGATTCGTAGGATTTTCAACGACATTATCTTATTTGAATAATGCACAGTGTCATTAAGAGGGCAAAATGGTCATGAATGGTGAATACTGTTCGTAAGGGTTTGGAAGGAAGCGACCGTGACTCGTTTGAAGGGACTGGGGGAAAAAAGCCCACCTGTGAATAACCGATAACCCAGAGTTAGAACAAAGTGTTGATAAGAAAGATATGACCAGAGAAACAGAACGTAAAAAGAGGATGGGCACAATTTCAACTTGATTGTACTTGCTACATTTGTAGGGTGGTTAAACCAAATTAGACAAAGCAGGCGGAACATGATTCGTACAAACTTTTGGCAATCTTTATTTCTTTTTTCTTCTTTTTTTGCGTGAAAGAGAATACATGGGGGACTGCGGGTAGATGGAGGGCAAAACTGAAATAGTACATTACAGAAATAGATAAAAATGCTGATTAGATTGTACTGGCTCAAGATATGATCCACTGTCTCATTAGATGGGCCAATGTTGGGGTTGCGGTATTCGATTCCGGCTTACATAAAATCAGGGATCTCCTATAATTCTTTTTCAAGAAACCTTCTGCACCGTTGATGTGAAGAACTTCACAGTGTTTTTTGTTTCCTTGCAGTCTGAGTGTGAAGTAACATCCGTCGCAAGTGTTCATGACGTAGTGACGTGTTCGTGATATGGCGCCCAGTTTTCGGACGCTACTTCTGGTGTTTCTGGCGTCGTGCGACTTCACCCTAGCCCACGTGGCTTTGACGTACCCGCCTGCAAGAAAGTACGATCTCGACTTCTTGGACAACTCGAGAACCAAAGGACCATGTGGGATGCCGAAAGGTAAGAACGAGGCTTTCATTGCATGATGAACTTGGATGTGCGAACACGATTTTCTTTTCAAGAAAACAACCAATTTTTGCCTGTGAAATTCCATGGAATAGAATTATTCTTAAGAATCTGATAGTCGCTCAGCTGACCATAGAATTTCCAGCCATTTACAGAACCCTCATGTTTACAAGAGCCGCGGGGCTAGAGATAGACAGAAATCTTCATACTTACGGCTGTGAAAACCTCAAATCATACATAGAAATTGTTACTTTGCTGTTTTACTTATTTACCAATGGTTTACTGAACGACACTGTCAGTAGTGTCGAATTAAAATATGACTAAAGAAAAATGACTTGGGAAGGATATAGAAGGACGCAGTCGCGGCCTAATTAAAGGTACTAACTGGGTAGGCCTACTTTTATTATATTTTTAGGAAAATGGAAAACAACAACGTGGCATCTTCTGATGCGTGTGTGGTAGGCTTACCGGGAAATGAAGAATCTTTAGATGACTGTCTTCTGGGTTGTTGGGCCGTGTAGTCTGGTAGAAGTTTACCAACGTTTCAGAGGTCCTTTCTGCCTGTATCATCAGGGAGATGGAGGCAGCAAGGACCTCTGAAACGTTGGTGTAATTCTAGCAGACTACACGGCGCAAAAACTCAGACAACCATCTTCAGACTCACCGCCATGAAAACCTCAAATCCTAAATGAAGTATCGTTGTAAATTGAATTCAGGAATTTGTATATTGATGTTACGCTGTTAGTGAGTGGTTTAAAAATCTACACTGTCTAATCCATTCGAATCTCGAAATACACTATACCAATGGCACTGTAATATTGCTTACGGTTTCATAACATGCCTTCTTTTTTCTATGTCTTCAGGCTGACGGTAAGAAATCAATATTGTATTCACGAAAAAAAACTAAGAGTAGGTTACATCCAGGGAGTGCTCGCTACCATGCATTTAATAACCTTTGATGCTGCCGTCTGCTGTCCAAAAACGTAAACACCAAAATATACACTACTTTAGTGTTTCCTATTGTTTGATGTGGGCATGAAACTTGTTTTCTCGCTTTGAGGGAATGACTGTCTGAGAACATTTCGATCTAACAGGGAGGAAGCGAAAGGGGACTGAAGAAATGAAGAAATGTAACTCTATAAATTGTACTCTCGCCAAATAATGTGAGGGCGATCAACTCGAGGAAGATGAGGTGGGCGGACATGCAGCACGAATGGGAGATGTGAGAAGTACATGCAAAATTTTGATCGAAACCCCGGAACGGAAGAGGATACTTGGAATGTCTGGGCGCTTATAGGAGAATATAATAATGGATTTCGAGAAATAAGGTGGAAGGACGTGGACTGGATTCATGTGATTCAAGATAGTAACCGCTACCGGTCTCTTGTGAGTACTGTAATTAACATATGGGCTCTATAAAGAGCGAAAAATGTTTCGAGTAGCTGAGGCAGTAATAACTCCTCGAGAAGGACTCTGCGCCATGATTTAGTTATATCTGCATCCTGAAATACGTTTCCGAAGTTTGAAGAAAACGTTTCTTAGTAAAAGCGCTTCTTATAGTTTCACTAAAACGTTTGAAGTTACTTGACTTGCTGTAGTGAAAGGCAGTTATTTACTCGATGCCTTTGGAAATAGTACCATCTTTATTTGGGTCACGGTTTCTTAACTACACGGTAACTTTACATGTGTACACAGACTTTTAGCGAAGGTTTAAATGACCTAACAAACAGAGAGACAAACAAGACCTTCGACGGTGTGACACGAAGCGTGATGAATTACACGGCTAAGCAGGTCATCTGTGCTACCAAGAACTGTCCGCTCTCCTGCAGCTGGAATTATTAAGCAGCTATTATCGCACCCCCGTGAAGCGAGACACTGTCGGAAGGGACGCAAATTCAAGAAATCTCGTTTGTAAGCTTAATGTCGGAGGACGAGAGGAAATTGCCAGAAAACGTTCGTCGAAAGTCAAACACCGAGGGATAGATAATTTGTGTCATGGGAAACCCTGCTGACCTCTCATTTCCCTTTTCAGTCAAAATACTTAATGCCATTCCTATTGCATTTCATCTTCGCTTGAGGTTGCGTACCGATGTTCTATTGCATTTATTTTATGACCTTTTTTCGCCAGCTCAGCGTTGACTTCTAACCGCTCAGATGAGGGGGGTGGGGGTGTTTGAATCCTTCCATGACCTTGAAGCGTGCTATTTGGTGACGACTACTGTAGTTGGCGATAAAGGAGGCTGGCCTAGAAGTAAACGGATATGAAACTATGTACAATATGTTTACTAAATAATAATATTATTATTAGCCATCTTCACGCAACGAATCAGAAAGCCTTGGCATTTCCATTGCGTGTCTGTGTTTATTATTTTACTAGCGACATGTTTCGAACAGATAGTTCATCATCGGGCATCGGCCGCAACTATATTATATTACATGGGCATAAACCCTTGTAAATCATACAACATTTTTATGGTAAGTAGGATTTTTGGATAAATGCCTAAGTTAACATTATATTTAAATTATAGTTAAAGGTTACGTATAACATTAATATATGTTAAAATAAATTATATAGTATTATGAAGAATTGGAATTCATTCACTCGTATATTCTGCTGTGATTATGTCCCGTTGTTGAATCAAAGTTCTTGTGATATGAGGTGGTGTCTTAAATTACGATGCACTAAGCATAATTCGTGTGTTGGAAAGCAGAGTTCTTGATTTTGTTGATGGGATGTTATATTTTGGTGTTAGATCTTGAGCTTGTCCTGGGGTTCTTCGTGTACATCTTGTTGCAACACACATGATCGTGCGATGGCGTCTTTGTTTTCTGAAGACCGATACAAAACATCATTGTCACGATCATGAACTGAATCGAGGTTGGAGATGTACATTGTCGTGCAGGCTGGTGCAATGTTGTTTGCAATGCCTATGCTGTGTATACTTTTACAAGGTTTTAGTAATTTTTAGTGGTCATGTATTACTGTATCGTTGCGAAGACAACCGATGCCTGATGATGGCCCGTCTACCCGAAACAAGTCGATGTTAAAGAATAAACATGGACACGTAATGGAATGCTAAAGCTTATAATATTGATTTATCGTGTAAAAATGGTCAATACTAACATAAGGAATTACTTAGTCCAATCGCAACATGACGCTCCAATATAATCAAAGTATGTTCATTTCTCATCACCATAATGCAGGAAAATCGTAACGTAGATTGCCGTGTCATTTGTGATCGTCTGGTTGTGACGCCAGCGTTTCGGATAAATGTATCTCCTCCATCTGCACGAACATGAAGATGAAGGCTGTATGTTCCTCCGAAACGTTGGTAACCGCTAGCAAGATTACACTGCGTCAGAACCAGACGACCACAACTGACATCCTCACCTCAAGTCTCATATAAAGATAGCTAATATATCGTTCGCAAATGTGACAAACTTAAAATGTTCGGGAATGACAGTAGTGAATCAAAATGACAATGACAAAGTTGAGAGAGAATTAAATTTGAGTATCTGTACTTATTACCACTGAGTCCGGAATATTTTATCTTCCCATTTTATATCCAACACGTATAGATTAAGATAAAGTCACACGAAGTCATAATTTCACCCGTTATTTATACGAGGTGCTACCCAAAAGTTCAGGGAATTTGGCCATAAAAAAATTGCTTATCATAACTCCTAGTTTCCACCGTCTCCTTCGAATTAGTCCCCTTGGGCATGGATACAGCGATCCCAGCGCTTTTCCCATGATTCCATGTATCCCTGGAAGTCTTCAAGTGTGAGTGTTTTAAGCACCTCCTGCGATTCTGCCTGGATCTCCTCAATTGTGTCAAAACGACGGCCTTTCAATCGAAATTTCATTTTGGGGGACAGGAAAAAGTCGCAGGGGGCGAGGTCAGGCGAATAGGGTGGGTGGGGAATCACTGTCGTGTTTTTGGAAGCCATCCTTAAAGCGTTTGTACCACAAAAAAGTTTTACTTTAACTCACATCATTCTCACCAAATGCTTCCACAAGCACGCGGTGGGTTTCTACAACAGTTTTTAAAGCTTAAAGCAAAATTTGATGCAGATTCTTTGCTCCTTAAAATCTGTCATTTATGTAGGTTTAAAAAATCACCGAACCACTACAACACAACGTTACAAAAACGCACGAGACTCAAGAACGCGGCCTCTCGCCTTCACGGCTGTTGGCACACTAATTCACAAAGGGTACTGCTCGCCCCATCTAGTGGCGGCAGGCCATTCCACAACCGGTTCACGTGTGGAATTCAAATTCCCCAAACTTTTGGGTAGCACCTAGTATGAGTATGAAACTTGGCCTATTGCTCTATGGCAGGGGTCGGCAAACTACGGCCCTCTGGCCAAATCCGGCCCGCCACCTCTCTTTGTACGGCCCGCGAGCTAAGAACGGATTTTACATATTTAAATTCTTTCAAATTTCAAAGTACGCGCCATAACGAAACGGCCGAGTTTAGTAGTTGAGAGAAAGAATACTATAAATGTCTTCCAAGCGATGAATACGGTCAATTAAGATCATATGCTCGGGGATTTATATCTGTATTTGGCAGCACCTACCTGTGTGAAAAGACATTTTCAAAAATGAAATATGTAAAATCTCAGTACAGGTCAGCATGAACATTTACAATCAATTTTGATGATAGGGAGTACTGAATTTAAACATCACTTTGGTGAAATGTTATCTCATAACAGGCAATTGCATTCTTCTCATTTGTAGAGCTGTATTTCAAACAATTGTAGTCTACTTATTATTACGTTACATTTTGTTCAATAAATTTGTTAAAACTTGGTTTTTTCTTGTTACATAAGTAGGCTTACCTATATAAATATCCTCGAGTTTGCCTCTTGGCCCGCAGAGCCTAAAATATTTACTATTTGGCCCTTTAGAAAAAATGTTTGCCGACCCCTGCTCTAGGGGATGGGCATGAATAGATGGTGTTGCAGGAAGGATGCTGTGGAAAATATCTGGAACTACGAGAGGGAAAATAACAGGATGGATTGAACTACACAGTGAGCGGTTTCATAATTTACTCTCTTCACCCATAGGGTGATATTGGAGGGTAAGATCGGCCGTGAATGCACCAGCCTTAAAGCAGAAGAGAAATGCAAACAAATCTTGAAGAGAAAAAGCTATTTGAGAGACCTAGGCGTAGACGGTATAATACTGAAATGGACCTTTAACGAATGTGATGCTTGGGTGCGAACTGGATTCAAATGGCCCAGGGCAGGTCCAGCGACACGGAATAAACCTCCGGGTTTAAAGAAATCGGTAATTCTCAGTTGACAAGCTGAGCGACCAACAGCTCCTCGAGGAGGCCTCTTCTCGTTGGAGTTTGTCATACAAAAATGCACAGATAATACAAAATACAGAGAAGAGATGCGACTTTCGGGACGGAATGTTGATTTCTCGAATATTTTTAACTTTTAATCACTGTAAAGTTAACTTAATTCCACCGTGCTTGGAAATATTTGCACATGTTCTGGAAGTTTATAGTTTGTCGTGAAAAGAGAAGATGCATACGCGGTAGAGGCTTCTGCAAGGACCTTAGGACCGCTTGTGGCCAGTTCACTAACATATTAAGTGACTTGTTGGCAACCGGTACTTAAGAGACGATGTGTAGTGCGGATCGTGGTTCTAACGGAATGGAAAAAAACGAGATTCTTTGGGCCTCAAGTGTTGTAACTCTGCATACTGACCATCTTGTGCATGGAAATGCTATTAGTCTGCTGAGGCGAACTTGTGGACGAAAACATTCTAAATACACGAAACAGACATATTTTATTTCGTTTTATGAAGATTGAGAAAGTGCACTCCATGGAGTAGAAATGTGTTCTAAAAATGCTCCATTGGCTTCGTTGGCATTGGTTTTCATTCACGACGAATCAGAATGTGTTGTTGCAAAGCTAGTCACATGCCACATATCACACTAAACTCAGAAATGAGATTTCGTCACACTTTGTTAAATATTAATCATATTACAAGGTATTTACAATGTTGTTTTCCTTCATGAGATCTCATATTTTATTCGTGTAAACATTTAGCACAAATCGCAGTTTTTCAAGCAAAGGAGGGATTATACTGTGCTAATATTAACCAAAATTATAATCTTCTAACAACCCCTCAGCACCTAATTTTATGGATATATGTCATGTATTTGCGAATGCGAAACATGCTGACCGATAGACATTATCTCCCTGTTATGTGTATATTTTTGCACTTTTCATTTACTGTATAATAATGCTAACAGACTTAAAATCAAAAGCACATCTGACATGAATCAGGAGTGTAGCGTTTATGTTAACTGTGATAATCGAGATAAAACTTTGAAAAAGGTAAATAAGTCTTCTGTCTTACTTCGTGGTTCGGTGTACTCCATTAGTATTTTTATACGTTTCATGTAAGTTTGAAATGGACTTTCGATGTTCGTTCTTTTATTCCAATATTTCCAACTTTTTCTGCATATTATTCTCATCTTCGTAAATGTCATAAAAGTTCAAATGTCAAATTGCTTTTCTTACCTAATTAAAATATTTTTCTGGATGTTATTTATGCCTTCGATGTTGTAGTACCAATTTGAGCCCAATACGTTCTTATTATCCTTGTCTTGTTCCAGAACTTTGCGAAATATGGTTTTATGTCGTTTTATGCAAGTTCCAACGCAGAATAATTAGCTTTTACTTTAGTATTCGTCGTTATATTATGTTCATTTTTGTAATTTTAATACAAGTTCGAACGCAGACTGGTACTGTACATCACGTCCTATTAATTTGGTTTAATAGTTGGTGACAGTGAAGGCGGAAGCCAAGGCGCGGCACAGATGACGAATAACCCACTAATCCGTCCTATCGCTTGAAACAAACGAGTGGTCCACCTTGTAGCAAGGTCACAATCGCTCGGGTCATTAGCATGTATGGTTACGATTAGCACAACTCACTTGTCAGATCTTTGTTTGTGGGTACCAAGATGACACCACAGAGAAGCTCCTCATTATGCATTTTACTCCAGCCTCCTTGTTGCTTCATGCGGGCTACAAACAAACATTTTCTTCAGCACCCCCACTTCGCTCAAGGCGAAGAACCATATTTCACACTTATGTAGAGCAAGAAGTAAACTTATTGTAACATTTAAATCTTTACGTGTTTAGATACGAGATGGAAGACAAAGAGATTCATAATTGAACGATAGCAAGGATTTTCCGAATTGAATCTATTCTTAATTTTTCTGTAAATGTGATTTTGATTAGCTTATGTCATTCTCAAAGAATACCAGTACCTAAGACAGAGTAACAACTTCATTTTCTGCAAAGGTAAAAGGTGCAGTTGTCTCTGTGTCTAACCATCATGTCAAAATGGCATTTCCTGAGCGGATGTGTGACCATTAGCTTTTCAAGGATAACCCCGCATAGCATTGAGTTGGTTAATTTGGTTCGCGAAGTCTCCTAAATAGCGTGACGCAAGTGGCGTATAAAATGACAGGATAGCAGTAAGACATTCTCTAAAAACGTTTAAAGACTTCTTACAAGGCCACCGTCTGCAAACATGGAAGCACGAGGCAGAAACACATTAAATGTTGTCACTCTGCCACTTCGAAGATCTTTCACGGATACACAAAGCAGTTCCTATTTTACGTTATTTCTGTAAAGTACGTAGGTGGGTGGCTGGAAGCTGGAAATTCACATTCACAGAAACCTGATGTGTTATCCGTCTAATATCCTTGCGAGGATCACACTTAATCTCCCATGTTTCAAAAGGTGTTCCTGAATTAAATTAACTCCACGTAGCAGAGGTATTCTAGAGAAACTGATAACCGCTCAACTGGGCAAGAAATTCTCCAGCATTTTTAAACCTAAAGGGTCATTATCGGTTCAGAAAAGCCAGATGAATCCCGTCCACACTCTCATATTAAATTTTCTTGAGAATTATTTTAATTTTATCCTCCCATGCACGCCTCGGACTCCGAAATGGTCTCTTCCCTTTACATTTTTCGCTTTTGTGTATGGAACATGACTGGCCCATCTAATCGTCTTTGATTTCATGGCATAAATAGTAATTTACTTGGAGAAGAATACGCATTATGGTGCTTAGCACTGCGCAGTTTTCCGCAGCTTCTCATTACTTCCTCCTTAAGCCAGAACAGCCTGTTATCATCAGTACGCTGTGCTCAGACAGAAATGTAGAGAAATTTACAGAATATACAAAAGATTTTAACAACCACACCACACAACCTGCTGCTTTTAACCCCTTCTCCCTCCCAAGTACTCAGACACCCTTAATTACGCAACAAGTATTCTTGGACATGATGTGAGTACAAATTACCGGATGTTCAACTTGAGAAACAAAGGCCGAATTGTATACGGGTCGACGACTTGAGTCTTTCCTGAGTTTGCGGATTTAAAACGTAACATTCAATTGTTTCTATGAAAGAAATTGGTAAGTTAAGTTTTTAAATCGGTGGTATGTGAATCAAGAACGGATGTAGAAACATAGGCCAGGCTGCCTCAACTCATGATGTCACTTGCAAGGTATGGCGGTTGATCAGGTGGGAGAGGAGGTCACCTTGAGGCGCTGGGCCCCCGTGCGTGGGTTGCTGATGTTGCCTTGCTAAGGCCCCAGCTTGTTCATACAAGCGCAGGAGTGAGTTAAGCTTCTTTTATCTTCTAGCGTCTTCCACTATGACTTTACGTAGACAACTGCCAAGACCAAAGCCTTGCACCGGGCACTCTCTTTCACCAACTACACACCCCAACTGCCTATCTGCCTAGTATCCTCAAATTTTTGAGGGAAGGTAAAAAAATATATTCAAATTTTAGTTTTGATCGAGAATGATGCCGACAAAAATGAAAAAGCGACTGATTTAAACAATAAAGGCTTTTCTGGTTTCCACGTAGTCGCTTTTAATCGTCTTAAGAGTAGTGGTAATACTGTGGCACGTTACATCGCTGTTCCATTGATAGTACGCACCAACGAACAACCATCTATCGACTTTTTCCCTTGTAGTCGGAGAGTGTAAAAAATTTGAAAATTGTGGCAGAACTGACAGTAAGAAACAAGAACTGTTTAAGACATTGATAAATTACGACTGGGTGGAAATGTTCGAATTAGGGTGGAATTCTGTTGATGGTGCGTTCTGGGCGGGACATGTGGAAGCATTCCGATATTTTTTTCGAAATCGCAGAAGTGAATATACAATTTGTGGAGCTTAACAGTAGTGACGGAGTAATACTAAAGTTTTGAAGTTTGTTTAAGTGGCTTAGGATATGGCCTAATGGTACACTGTTGTGGGCCGGGTAATGAACATTTGGTTCCATAAAAGTAGATGATTTCTTATTCAGCTCGAAAACTATAATTTTCTCAATAAATATATATCTCCTCCTCCACGCAAGTGGTTGGTACTTGAAAAGATTATCAAACAACTCCATGATAAAGTCTTTTAGAGAAACTAGAAACTTGGCTATTCATTTGATCAAGAAATTTCGTGCGTTACGTAGTGCCGAATGAACGATGAAAGAGAAGACATGTGATACAAAGCGACCTACTTTAAGGCACCATTCCGGCTTATGCCTGAAGGGACCGAAGAATGCTACGAACCCCAGACAGGATATTCGTAGCCCTCAGGGCCAAGAATTTAAACCTAACCTAATCTAACCTATCCGAATCGCGATATCTGTGTGGTTAGATAACCTGTCTCTTCCGTTCTAGGCGTCTCTTTAAGAATGTTTGAGCCCAATTTTGCAACAGGCTTGTTGCTGTCCTGAGAACACGAAGGGAACTGCGGAACACTTGGCACTAGGTCTTCGTACGATACAATCGAAGAAATTAAAGGCCGTGATCACGAGTTGTATGTAGGTAAGAAAAAGACTGGCAAAACGCCTTGTGAATGAGTTGGACGCACATGCGTGGACACAGCAGAGAGAAAGTAGCGAAGGCCATTACGAGGCAGATTGCTGGTGACTGCCTTGTATCTTTGTCTACAAATAAATAGCGCAAATCGAGTTTCTGGTTGATGAATCCAGCCAGCGACGTAGAAGAACGGTCTATGGGGCGTTTTCCAAGGACTTCTTTTGAACTCTGGCATGATAGGAAGGCCCAGAACCTATTGCATGGCATGAACAAGATAGAAGTAACGAATCTGATCTGCATTTGTAAGGTAGCCGGTTCGAATTCCGATCGGATACTGACTGTCCTAACAGCAATGGGGTTTCCTAAATTTCCAGAACCCACAGGCTCATTACCGTGTTCACAAGCCGGTCCGTATCCTAAGCCACATATGTCCAGTCTGTGCACTGCCACTCTATTTGTTCAAAATTATTTCAGTAATACCTCCTTTCTACGTCCAAGTCTTTGTCGTTTCCGATCAAAACTTTGTTCGCATTTATATCTCTACTATACTATGTGTGCCACATGCCTCACATATCACCCCCCCCCCACATCATTCCATACTAATAATATTTAGTGAAAATTACAAATTATGAAGCTCCTAATGCAGTTTTCTCCAGCCTCTTGTCACTTCATCCCTTTTTCTCAGCACCCTGTTCCCAAACAGCCTCAACGCGTGTTCTTCCCGAAATATGAGAGACAAAGTTCACGCCCATGAAAGGGAAGGATAAAATTATGGTTTTACTTATTCCAATCTTTACGTTTTTATACAGCAAACGGGAAGACTAAATATTCTGATCTGTGTGATAGAAATCATTCTCCAAACTTGACCTGCTCCTAATTTCATCGTGAATGCAGTATTTAAATTTTTCCACAACTTCGAGACACTTTATTAGTTATATATTATGATTTTGGCATGCAGACTTCTTTACTACCACCTAATAAGTTTAAAGCAGGGGTTCTCAGTCTTTTCCTTACTTGAGACCACATTCAACCCCTACTATCGACCTGCGGGCCACAAGGGTACAAATAACAGCAATTTGTTAACGCGCCATTACAGTTTATTACAAGAATGCTACAAAATTACGCCTACCTTTACTAACAATTAACATATTGCTCAGTTACCATGCAATATGAGTTTTAATTCATATTGTGGCGATTAGCACGCGTCTCTCCACGTGTTCATCAGTATAGCGCGTCATAGTTCTTTTTTATTTCTTAATTAATAGGCCTAAGCTAAATTTTGTTGACAATAATATATACTGTCAAGTACTGACGAAGACGACAAAACTTGTTTTATGATACCAAAGAAGTAAAAGCAGCATTACATAAATCGTACGTGGGTCGCGTGTTGTGAACCCCTGGTCTGAAACTTTTCTCGTTTTCTTTGTGATATTTATATTTTTCGTCCAATAAACTAACAATATTTCATGTATACTTTTAAGCCAGTTTACAGAAAAAAGTATGCAGTAGCCGGTTCGAATTCCGATCGGATACTGACTGTCCTAACAGCAATGGGGTTTCCTAAATTTCCAGAACCCACAGGCTCATTACCGTGTTCACAAGCCGGTCCGTATCCTAAGCCACATATGTCCAGTCTGTGCACTGCCACTCTATTTGTTCAAAATTATTTCAGTAATACCTCCTTTCTACGTCCAAGTCTTTGTCGTTTCCGATCAAAACTTTGTTCGCATTTATATCTCTACTATACTATGTGTGCCACATGCCTCACATATCACCCCCCCCCCACATCATTCCATACTAATAATATTTAGTGAAAATTACAAATTATGAAGCTCCTAATGCAGTTTTCTCCAGCCTCTTGTCACTTCATCCCTTTTTCTCAGCACCCTGTTCCCAAACAGCCTCAACGCGTGTTCTTCCCGAAATATGAGAGACAAAGTTCACGCCCATGAAAGGGAAGGATAAAATTATGGTTTTACTTATTCCAATCTTTACGTTTTTATACAGCAAACGGGAAGACTAAATATTCTGATCTGTGTGATAGAAATCATTCTCCAAACTTGACCTGCTCCTAATTTCATCGTGAATGCAGTATTTAAATTTTTCCACAACTTCGAGACACTTTATTAGTTATATATTATGATTTTGGCATGCAGACTTCTTTACTACCACCTAATAAGTTTAAAGCAGGGGTTCTCAGTCTTTTCCTTACTTGAGACCACATTCAACCCCTACTATCGACCTGCGGGCCACAAGGGTACAAATAACAGCAATTTGTTAACGCGCCATTACAGTTTATTACAAGAATGCTACAAAATTACGCCTACCTTTACTAACAATTAACATATTGCTCAGTTACCATGCAATATGAGTTTTAATTCATATTGTGGCGATTAGCACGCGTCTCTCCACGTGTTCATCAGTATAGCGCGTCATAGTTCTTTTTTATTTCTTAATTAATAGGCCTAAGCTAAATTTTGTTGACAATAATATATACTGTCAAGTACTGACGAAGACGACAAAACTTGTTTTATGATACCAAAGAAGTAAAAGCAGCATTACATAAATCGTACGTGGGTCGCGTGTTGTGAACCCCTGGTCTGAAACTTTTCTCGTTTTCTTTGTGATATTTATATTTTTCGTCCAATAAACTAACAATATTTCATGTATACTTTTAAGCCAGTTTACAGAAAAAAGTATGCATTCCGTCACTCACAACAAATTCCTTGATGTATTAGCAATAAATGTATTCTGGAGCTACATGTTTTGATCGTGCAAGATGATAATCAGGCTCTATAAATATACCCGAAGCAACATTCCACCAAATACCATTGTTATTTTATCCCATCTAATAATATTTTAATCTGTGTAATTGAAAATGCTTTAGGCAGTTTTAAATATAAAATATAACTTATCTCAGTTAAAATCTGCTTCATACATAATACCTATAGAGCCTGATGATGATCTTGTATCATTGAAACACGTAAAGTAAAGTAAAGTTTGTCCCGCTATACGCCATGTAGGCGTTTGGGGTGAGTGGAGGTATAGCTCCTCTCTTCCTTGACCCCGGCACTAGATGGGGGTGAGTGGTCAGCATCACTCCCCGGCCGGCTTTACCCCCGGGAAAGGACCCCGGTACCCATTGTAGAGGAGGCTGGGTGGGCCCCAGAGCCGGTCTGGACGCAGCAGCTAGAGGAAAAATCCTCTGCCCCTGTCGGGGATCGAACCCCGGTCGTCCAGCCCGTAGCTAGTCACTATACTGACTGAGCCATCCCAGCTCTCATTGAAACACGTAGCTTGGAATAAACGTATTGCTAATAAAGCAATTATTTTTTCTGAGTGATGAAATAGATACTTTCGTTTTCTGTCAACATTACATTTCTGAGTTAATGCCTTGCGGACCTGTATGTAGCCGAGCTGCAGGCTGGTGAAGCGGAACGTTCTAGATTTGTATACAGCAAGTACACGTGTCAAATCTCGGTCGGGCCAGCCACTGTCGTCAAAGACATTCTGTAGTTTCCCTGGGTCTCTAGAGGAGAATTTTTTCGAATAGGCCTCATCTGTCTTCCATATCCTTATATACTAAGTTTCTATATTTGTTACGCAGCAGCCCTAAGGATGAGAGCAGAAATGGCTCTCGAAACTTTGGCAGAAGATATGGTTTATTCACCATTCAGCCACTTGACGCGGTTTGTAACAATAGAGTCTTTCATCAACTAACCTTCATATAAATATTTTTCCTCTGACATGTTTCGGGCGACCATCATCAGATACTTATAACCTATTTTTGGTGGCATCATTAAAGTTTAGTTTGAAGATTGCTGTCTTCTGGGTTGTTGCGCCGTGTAGTCTGGTAGATTTCCACCAACGGCGCAACAAACCAGAAGACAGCAATCTTCATACTCACCGCTGTGAAAACCTCAAATCCTACAAAGTTTAGTTCGTTAAATGTAACAAAAATTTGTTGGATTCTGGCGATATCACCAGAGTTCCTAATATGTTTCATATCAATGTCGGGATTTTTTTTAAAATGTCATAATGTAGTAAAATTATCTATTAGTTGAAATATAAATATGTTAAAATATTTTAGAAATGCGATTTTTAAGAAAAATATATGTGATATTGTCTGTTTTGCAGTCAAAACCAAATATAAATATAAAGACTCGGTTGTAGACGTGGCATAAGCGTAATGTGACAGATATTTATGACAAACAATTTGCCAAATTCCCTTTCCTGCTCGTATGTCTGTCCATTTCGATTTGGACACTAAGTAAAGAAATGTTAGTAAAAAATAAAAGTGTCTGAATACGAGGAAACAGATTTAATCGGGAACTACAGAATCTGCCCGTTAATACAGGTTGTATATAAATTATCTTTACAGCTTTACTCGTGAATAAAACCTTTATGAAAAGACATAGACACTGTTTGAGACCATTTGTTACAGAAACTCTCAAAGTTTCGCCGAGTTACCGGCACTACAACCGTCTTTGCGTATCAGGTCACTTACCATTTAACTCGTAGAATGCCCAATGAATGGAATGGTTAATCGAAACGAAATCGGATACACAGATCCAAAGACGTTTCAGAACAACGTATCACAAGACGCCACCATGAAGACCATCGATACGTGCCAGGTACAAACAGTTTAAGGAGACCGGAAGTGTTTTGCACAAGAAAGGTACAAGGCGTCCACGCGTGTCTGATGAAAATGTCGAAAGGATACGCAGGATCTGTCCGCATTCCACGCAAGTCGACATGAGCTGCAACACGTGAGTTGCAAATGCCTAATCCGACAATGAAAACGTTTGCGTCTGTATGCTTGCAAGTTGAAAGCAATTACCGCAGATGATAAGGTAGCTCGCAAGGAATTTGCAATGACCATGACGAGAAACTGGTCGAAAACAACGAATTCCTGAGTAGGGGAAAATCAGGTTTTCTAACGAGGCTAATTCCACGTTTCAGGGAAGGTAAACAAACAAAACTTACGCATATGGCTAGCAGAATAATCTCATGCTACAGTGGAGAACTTTAGTGACAGCCGCAAAGTTGCACGATCGTTTCATCGGACCCTTTTTCTCAGCCGAAGCGACTGTGACATCCAGCAATTACCTGGATATATTAGAAAACATCGTTTATCCACAGTTACAAGAACTGCAGCCTGTCGTGTTCTTCCAGCAAGACGACAGACCACCATACTCAAGCTTGATTGTGCGTGCATCTCTTAATATGCATTTTCCAAACGGATGGATTGGCCATGCTGGTCCCATCTCGTGGCCCGGCAGATCACCGGACATCACACCCTGTGATTTTTCCTACGGGAATACGTAAAACAAAAGACTGTGTACCGAACTCCGGTGGCCGACACGACTGTGACATCCAGCAATTACCTGGATATATTAGAAAACATCGTTTATCCACAGTTACAAGAACTGCAGCCTGTCGTGTTCTTCCAGCAAGACGACAGACCACCATACTCAAGCTTGATTGTGCGTGCATCTCTTAATATGCATTTTCCAAACGGATGGATTGGCCATGCTGGTCCCATCTCGTGGCCCGGCAGATCACCGGACATCACACCCTGTGATTTTTCCTACGGGAATACGTAAAACAAAAGACTGTGTACCGAACTCCGGTGGCCGACATCAACGATTTGAAGGACAGAACTGCAGCCGCTATTGCAACAGTTGACTTTGACATGCTGCAGCGTACATGGATGGAACTTGAACATCGTTTGGACATTGTAAGTGTGACAAATGGTGCCCATGTTGAATGGTAAAATGTTCAGGACAAACTTTGAGAATTTTTCTCGCAGATGACGCTAAACAGTGTGTCCATGTCTCTTCATAAAGGTTTTATTCTCGAGTAAAGCTGTAAAGATAATTTATATACACCCTGTAGTATAATTACGTACAATTATCGTGCCACGAAAAAAGAGGCAAAGTAGGCTTGAGAGGCCAGTGTATGGTCACGTTGTACTATGTCAAATAACCATAACCTTAACATTTACTAGCGTAGGAGATAGCAGGCGTATAAAAGGTTATTTATGTGAAACTTTTTTAATGAGCATCTGACACTTTTTAAACGAATAAATCCA